>CM054183.1:18743974-18796474 GCA_028829895.1 Sinotaia quadrata | reverse complement strand
TTTTAATAAATAAACTTAGCTGCCTCCCATGGTGAAGATTAGAAACTGAATTATATATGGTGGAGCAAATTTACTTAACCGTATTTCTAAACTTAACTGTTATATAAATTGTTAAATGTCAAAGTGACCCGACCTTGGGCACTGCTTATGATAATATTTTTGAAGTGCCAAACAACTCAGGTGGACAATATGCTACAAAGAAACAATTTATTAAAATGCATAAGAATACATGTTTTTCAGTTAGCGGTTATCAAATATTACTCATTAATGTCTATGAATATCTTAACGCATTAACAAATCTTTTGAAGGTCAACCTTGAACATAGTATACGACACAAAAATGCATTAACGATCATTTACCACATCTGAAAGGAACACATAATATTAAGCTAGTAAATGTAATTAACTGTATTAATAAAATAATTATGTGAATATAGAAATTATCAAATAATAAATTCCACAAAGGCAAACAGAAATATGCATTGTAAAATAACTCAGAATGTTCATAATACAAAAGCTATTTAAATGAATTAACAATTATGTGCGGAAAAATATCAGCAGGATTAGTCAGAAATCATTCATTATCTTCAACACTTTCATATTTTCATTAATAAAAAAACACAACAAATAATCCTCTCCCTCAGTAAAATACAAACACTCATACTCCAGAATGTATCTAGTTCACAATAATCGCATTATCAGGTAAAGCGACACTTATGGTTATTTTCAAGAAGTGTGTTGTTGATAACATCTCCAAACACCCAACTATCCATAATATTATGGTGGGCTAATAATTTCTGCTTCTCTCAAAAATAATCGTTCGTTCCATGATTCATCTATGTTGAAGACAGAGCAAACATTATTATGATATCTCGTGTGTTTTCTCACTTTTCCATTTTACTATACACAAAGGTATAATTTAAAGAATGAAAATAATTCCTAACTGTTGATTTTCTTTCAGTTTAATTTGTGGAAAGAATAATGCATTTATATATGACATTATTTCTTAGCATTTTTTAAATCTGTTCTATGACAGTAGCCAGGTTAGATAAATGGTATATGATTACAGTGTCATATGGTGTAGATAAATGTATATGATCACAGTGTCATATGATGGGAAATTTTCCCATATATTTTATATAAATTTTCTTGACATGCAATTTTAATTGAATGCTATTTGTAATTCGAATTATGGATATTTCATAACGCTTGTTTTGGAAGTGAGGTCATGAACGAATGAGTCGTGCATGGTGGCAGATTTACTGACCGGTGTTTGGTACTTGCGTCAATTAGGTGAGCAAAGGTTTTGTTTAATTTTGCGTGACCATGGCCAGTAAATGTGGCAAGTGATTATTAATTAGTGTGTGTGTGTGTGTGTGTGTGTGTGTGTGTGTGTGTGTGTGTGTGTGTGTGTGTGTGTGTGTGTGTGTGTGTGTGTGTGTGTTTGATATACAATAGGAGGCGTTGTTACCGGGCCGGTAGAGGTGGTTGGAAGTTGTTAAGAAAGTCATAATAGTATTAGCTCTAGGTAATTGGCTGGATCAAAGATGTTTCTAGCAGAGACAGATGTGATTTCAAGGGGAGATAAAAGTGAAAGATAATTTTACCCTTTACTCTTTTTCCAATCGTCTCTTGGGGTGAGCGTTTTGAGACTGGGTTCCTCCCTATTTGTGGTTATTTGTGGAGCAGTAAACCCTGGCTGGATAACGTAAAGGCGTCTTTGTGTTGTGTGAATGGTTAGGCTTTACTATGACGCTATGTTTTGTTGTGAACATGTTAACCTTTATTTCTTTCAGAGCCTATGGCAAACTTAGTACTTACTAATGGAGCAATTGACTGGACACTTAGACTCTGCAATTGCTTGTGTTTCAGGGTTTTGTTTTTGGTTTCATCTTGATCTCTATATTTGATTTCAGTATGGGATTTGGAATCTGTTCCTGATGTGATGTCATGTCCTATTGCAGACTACCAGCGTGTTGTACGTCACTCGTGATCAGAACGTGACTACAGTGTGGCTTGAACTTGCTCCCTATGGCATTATGATGAAAACTAGGACATAATATATATTTACCTATTTTTCTAAATATTGTTAACTTTTCTTTTATTAAAATTCTTGTTATTAACTCTTTAATCTCGCGTATTTGTTAATGAAAAGTAATTTCTATCGTTTGTTATCGTAGTCTGAAGTGATAATCTAATGATTAAACTTGTTCTTTGTTCGTCTATTCATAATTGTTGTACATCCATTTCATAAAATCGATTCTCAGCTTATAACTGAGTGGGGGCGAGTTAACTTGGCGGCGTACTAGTATATCGGCGTAACAGTTGTAGATATACATATCTAACCAGTGATCCATACTCTGCATCGGCACTTGTAGATGTCTTGTATCACAACTAATTACTAAAATTTGATATAATTCATTATTACAAAGTCACCCCAGGGTACAGCGGCGACACACAGCATTTCTCCTTGGTGTTCTAATAGCAGTAAATTCACTTCCAAATCAAACAGCATGCCCTTTTCAAACTCTCCCATAATAGTTGACTCCTTCCTTTGAAACTAATGAATTATAATTTCCATTTTCTTTCAATTTTTGTTTTTCAGTATATAATATCATATACACAAAACGACTGTTTGCATACAAATGCCAACCTCGATCATACTCATTCACGCCCAACCATTAATGGCTTTACAACTGCCTGTAAGATCCGCCTGCTATAGATCCGCCAGCACTAAAATCAAGATATAGATCTGACTACATAAACATCATGATATAGATCTACATCCTGTTATACACCTGACTACGCAATCATCACGATACGCATCTGATTACGCTAACACCAAATTATACATCTGACTACGCTAACACCAAGCTATAGATCTGACTACATTAAGATCAAAGTATAGATGTGTCTGCACTAATATAAAGCTAGTTATAGATCTAGCTGCAGTAATATCAAGTTATGTATCTGACTGCACTAATATCAAACTATAGACATGGTTGCACTAACATTCCACTGAAAGTAGTTGAGCATGTATTATCCAGTATGCAGGTTTCATCATCATATGTTTGGAGCCAAACCTTTTCATCAGGACAAAGTTTTACTATTGCATGTCCAGTACTAGAGGTGTTTGGTTGTGTTATTGTAAATCCAATCCGTTTATTGTCTTGGACTATGTCAACTCTGTTACTATTGTCAGCAGAATACATAGTGATAAAAAATATATAGGTGCCTACAACTGGTGCAGTGAAGATTCCAGTCTTAGCATCATAAGCGTCTCCCACATTTGATAGAACATGTCCAAATACAATTGTCGTCTTCTTTGTTATTGTTGTGGGTTCGACCATGAGAGCGAAAAAGGAAACTAAGGTGCCGACGTTTTCTAAAACAAATGAAAAACAAATATGGATTATTAACTGTTGTTAGTTATTTAACAATCACCATCTGAAGCATTCATTCGTTAATATTCCAATATGGATAGGTATGCTAGTATGGCAATTTCAGAGCTTCTTGATGAAAGAACATTATTTAAAATAATAAATCTTCACTTACCGATTTCAAGTTTTAAAAACAGAGAAGTGAGAGTGAGTGAGAGTGAGTGAGAGTGAGAGAGTGAGAAAGAAAGAGTGAGTGAGAGAGAGTGAGAAAGAGATAGATTGAAAGAGTACGAGTGGTTGCTGTTTTGTACTTATTTATACTCTCTTCACCAATTCATGTAAATTTAGTAAAATGTGGGTTTGCTCTATGAATATAAATACATCTCAACAAACCCCTCAAATATTTTACACATCTTAGAAATGAAATGGATAAAATTTGACAAAACCAATATTTAGGACTAGCAAAAGGCATGCATCCACTTATAGATTAATGTGTAAAAACTACTTTGACTATTATTTTTTAAACATAACTAGACAGGAACAATCCCAAATATCCAAACTACCGCTTGGCAGGGACTGTACACGACACCAATAATAGTCTGCACCATCGGGGATCTCCTAACAGTCGAACGTGCTATTAAAAAATGTACAACAGCAGGATTAGAAAGAAAGTAAATTGAGTTTCTAATTAAAATCAAATTTCTGACGACTATAACAGGGAGCGTAGAAACCTAATCAGCACACAACTGAGTATCAATAGGCTAAACAAATCGCACATCCTCTGACAAAAGACGATAATAATAAATGATTCTTAGACACACAAAAAAGGGGAGCATGGCGATAATAAGAAACCCGCATGATTATTAAACACGCATTAATATGAACTAACAATAGTGATAATTTTACCAATTTCAGTTAATATAAATTAATTATTTAAATTAACAACAATAGCAAAATGCATTAGAAAATCAAAATAAATAACGGTAAGCGATAGGTGAAATAGTTAAGGCTGAAAATATAATACAACAAAATGGCAGCAATACTAATGGTAGTAATCCAGATGAAATAATAATATTAATAATAATAATAATAATATTAATAATTAATAATTAATAATAAGCAGAAGCAGTCACCAAAACAGAAGAAGTCAAAATACTATGGGACTTCGAGATAAGAACAGATCGGGTGATTCCTGCACGAAGACCAGACATTGTAGTTCTCAATAAGTCCAACAGAACAGTAACAATCATTGATGTCGCTGTTCCAAGTGATAGAAACATAAAAACAAAAGAAATAGAAAAAATAGAAAAATACCAAGACCTCAGATTAGAAATTCAGAGACTGTGGAATGTAAAAGCAGAAGTGATATCTATAGTGATAGGAGCCTTGGGGAACATAACATCTTAATTGGAAGGCTACCTGAATAAACTCCCTGGAAACCACAGACTCGCTCCACTATTCAAAGCAGCGCTCCTCGGAAGTGCCCACATCCTCCGTAAAACCTTGGATCTCCCAGAATCATGGTAAGATTTCGAGACCTTGGATCACAACCGACAGTCAAACAGAAGTCGTGGAAAGAGGCATAATAATGTGATGTAACGTACCGTTAGCTCCTAATTTATCCCCACCAACCACACAACACCATATCTGACCCAATCCTAATTTGGCGCAAAATCGGCTAAACCAGAAGCGTCCCCCATTTAAAATGATTGACTTATACCAGTTCAGTTTCACACGATGAAGGCTTACAACAAAGTGCCTGTATTACACAAATTGTATACAACTTTGAAACAGTAAGTGTCATATTGAAAATGAAACCTTTACAAAAAGAGATAACGCCATCACAGCTATCCTGATGTTAATAATAACGGTTCATAGAGGAAACTGAAATTGAACATAAAAACAAGACCTCATAAACTCATGGCAGAGAATGACAGGACGAAGTGTGTCAAAATAAAAATTTAAGGATGATATAAAACACGAACACTAACAATAAGAATAAATATGCTACGCTTTTAGACCATGGCAGTCCATCCTGTTCCTGACAACTTTAATTTATGGAAATTTAAAGTAATAAATTGTTGCTTACTTATCTGAGCTTGTAAAGTAGATATCTTTGCCATGTCCGTTTTGTGTTCATCTTGTAGAATTGTGATTTATCGATCACGTGACTTTAATTCATTGGAAAGTTTGGAGTTTTCTGACTTAAGAGCAGTCACGTCCTTTTTCTGGTTCGTCTGAATTGCTTGAAATGACATTAGGATTGGATTCAGCTTGGCAGTATCAGTGACGAGTTTGTTTATCTGAGTTTGCAAACTTGCTATCTGGGTCATCTGCATTTTGTGCTCAGCTTGTAAAGTAGTCAGCTCTTGCTTTTGAGATGTGATTTGCTGATCACAAGATTTTAATTCTTTAGAAAGATTCGAGTTTTCTGACAAGAGCAGTCACGTCCTTTTCTTGATTTGTCTGAATTGCTTGAACCGATGTTAAAAGTGGGCTCAGTTTGGCAGTATCTATGATGAGTTTATCCAGTTGAGTTTGTAAACTGGCTGCCTGTGTCACCTGCATTTTGTGCTCAGTCTGCAAAGTAGACAGTTCTTGTTTAAGTGAAGTGATTTGGTCGTTAGCATTCTTGAATTCAGTCCTAACGTTAGAGTTATCTTCATAAATGGCATCCGTACGTGATTTCTGAATAGCTAAATCTGTTTTCATATCAGTAAGAGTTTGATCAAAGGTGGAGTTATATATCTTAAAAGATGCATGGTCAGTCTTCAGCAGCGTAATTTCTGTTTGAACTGAAGACATGTCTTTGCAAAGTGTGGAGGAATTTCTCTGTAGATCTTCAATTTCTTTTAGCAGTTTTGCATTTTCTACTTGCATTGCTTGAACATCTCTTCGTAAATTTGTGACGTCATTCCTTAAATCATAACCTTCTGATTGCATCGCAGTCTGATACTCTGGCGTGAATACAATAATTTCCTTCTCAGAAACTGGTTGACTGTCTGAATTTGCCTGAGAGCAAGAGATCACGTGACCCATGAAGTCTTGTAAAACCTTAAACAAATCAAATGCGTTCATCTTACATGTTTTCTGCAAAAAGCACAAGGGTTGTCCGCCCTTTTCTCCAGGCTGTTGAAGGGAACCGACCTCGCCTTTAGTAAGAGAAGATGGCAAAAGTTCTTTCATGGATTTGCGAATCTGCATCATGGTGGTTCTGTCCATTGATGCCAGAGAAGATAACCTTGCATGTGCAGCACAAGCAGATGTCCTCTTCATCTACAAAACATTATAGCGTATATTTAAAAATATTTCGTTTGAAAGTCAACTTTAAATTTCATACCAAGGAAGTGATCTGGCTATTTTGTTTTTCATTAAATCTCTTGTGTGGGATTAGAGGATTTAGTCTATAAATATTTGTTTACAGGTTTACATTCTGAATATCTCAGGTATCTGCTATGTAGATATGAGTCTTTATAAAGGCATTTATTCTAAAAAAATATTTAACTGCTAAAGTGAATAGTCTGTTTATTTTACTTCATACCACATTTGTCATAAACAACTGTATGATTTGTTATTGCAATATTAATATTATAGGACTTTATTTAAAAGTTTTTTTTAACTACAACGACAATTTATTTTGTCGATTGCTATGCATATAGAAATGTAACTAGGAGTAGGTTAACCTCTTTGAATGCATATTAAGCAAATAAAACTATTTTAAAATTAGATTACACTCTCAAATATGAATGATTAATAAACTATTTTTAAATTAGCTTAGACTCTCAAATTAGATTACACTCTCAAATATAAATGATTAATAAACTATTTTTAAATTAGCTTAGACTCTCAAATATGAATGATTAATAAATTTTTAAATTAGCTTGGACTCTCAAATATGAATAATTAATAAACTATTTTTAAATTAGCGTGGACTTCTCAAATATGAATGATTATTGTCGCCACCCACCCTCCCTTCTCCGACAGGAGGGGAGAGGGATGGCTTGCCGGCTCCACGTAGGACTTGCATAAAGAGAATGACAAATCCACACACAGAATACCAAGATGTTTGTTTGGCTCGAATTTAATTCTGCGTGTAGGTTACGTATTGCCGACATGTTTGCATGTGTGTTTGCATACGGGTAGGGGTGAAGTGTAGACGGCACAGACGACACAACGTATAACAACGACAGCAACCACTCTTTCGAAACCATAGACAGAAGAAAGGCCCAATATCGGAGTACAAGTTCAAATTTATTGGTCTATAGGTTTCCTCTCACACGTTGGTTAGTCAGTCAGCCATCCACACTCACACCCATGGGAAAGGGGGAAGAAAGAAGAAAGAAAAATGATAAATGATGAATTAAAATCAAAGAAATACAAAACTCAATTTCTTCATGCAGTACTACTTCTAACATTGCTTAAGCATTTTACAACATAATAGAACAGTCATTATTTCAGAGTTCTGGCGCCACACATCAATGTTCAATAATAATACACAAAGTTCAAAACAAATGTCATTTAACTTGCAAGTCTTTTCAATGGTTCCATCAATATCTTTTTACTTCAAGGTTTACTTCTAATTTTAGTTTAATGCTTAATTAAGATTCTAGTTTTAGTTTTAGGTTCTAGTTTATACTTATGTTTACGTGCTCTGAGATTTCCCTAATTAGTTAGAATTTTCTTTTACTCACATAGGTATTGTCACGTTCTCCTTGTTCTCTGCTCTATAATTCGTTACTCTCGTTCTCTGCTCATATGGTTCGTTACTTTCTCTTGTGCTGGGCTCACATCGTTATCGGCTCTTTCTCCATGTGCTGGGCTCACATCGTTACACTTTCTTCTTGTGCTGGGGGGGTTTTGATGATACAACAAAAACATCGTCGACGTCTTGACCTGGCCGCCTTCACTGTTACGACGGCTGCTACACTTCATGCGCTTCTCTCGTTAGGCCTAATTTCTCAACTCTCCAGCGTTCTCTCGTCTCCCTTCTTCTCTTCTCTTAACTTCGTTTCTCATCTCATCTCTTAACTTCGTTTCTCATCTCTTCTCTTCATCATAACTTCGTTTCTCATCTTCTCTTCTCTTAACTTCGTTTCTCATCTTCTCTTCTCTTAACTTCGTTTCTCATCTTCTCTTCTCTTAACTTCGTTTCTCATCTTCTCTTCTCTTCTTCACAACGGCCAACCTTTGCCGTTCTCGGCGGTATGCCTCATGCATGACCGCTACTGCTTCCAACGATAGTTACTACCACTATGTAACATCTCGTTCTGTAACATCTCCCAGCGCCGTGACATTAAACTTCCACCAGGAATTTGCCTTCTGCCTGGAAAATAATCGATCACCCGCGGTCTTTGACAGAGTCTTTGAAAACCTGAGATGGCTATCTGATTTGATTTGGCCCATCTAAAAACTGCAGCGGTCATTACGACGCGCCTCATACGCAGCCAGGTAGACTTTCTGGCACACTGTTACAGTGGTCAAGAATCCTCCTTCTGCTTTGCCATCACAGAATCGTAGAGTCTTCTTGATCCATAAAAGCAGGGAGAAACTCAGAGGTGACCTTCACCCCTGTACAACACGCTACATTTTCCACGTCGCTCTTCCACGTTTCTCATTTGCTTCTTTCTCTGTATCCCCTTTTATACACACAGTTCTTTGCACATCCCTTTCTGTGAGATGACTGGTACACACCCCTCCTTCCAGCACAGACGCTATCCCCCTTCCAGCACTGTACGTGCTTAGGAATATTCTCTGCCCATCCTGGCCACCTCTGGCGTCCAGTTCTATCAGTGCCAAAGTATCAAGTTCCCAGTTGGCACCTGTGATTTACGTATCCATTTAACCTCTAGCTAACTCTCAGAGCACACACTAAAATCTCAGAGCAAGGGTCCTACTCCTATTTTATTTTAAAAACTACATTTACTGGCAGCTCATGGCCACCTGGCAAGTCATACATTAACTCACATGGTTGTACACTCAAACCAACCTTTTAACTTAGTAATACTAATATTAACTTTCCAATAACTCAACTTCTATTTCACTAAGTACTTTCACAAAACAATAGTAATTACACAATAGCAATATCAACTTAAACTACCAAACATTTATAGTGGTGATTCTTACAATGATGTTTACATTTCCAAAAACTTAGTCTGCCTCCGTCACGGACATAATTGGCGTCCTAGCACCTTCTCACACCTTCTCACGAACTTGGTACACTGGCCTGCCTTGTACTCTACTCTGACACAGATTTATGGGCGTGGGTTCCTGGCCACAGAGGGTCAAGCCAGCATTCTCTTGCAAGCTAGTTATATCTTTTCCATTCCCCAACACGAACTTAAAGCTAATGTTTCCGACTTAGTTTTTCCCGTTGTTGACAAATGGTCATTTTCACCCTGTCCCTCTTTTAATTAACTTAGCGGTTTCGTTCATAGTTTAAAGTTAGAAGTTACTTAGAGGGAGAGAAAAAAAAATTTATTAATAGTTCTTGATTTTCGTGACAATTATCTAGATAAAAATTATGACTTATAAAGAGATTTTGTATAAGACTTTCGGAACATTCGTGTGTATTCGATCTGAAACAGTTGCTATATTCTCTTTATTATAAACCTTTATTTATAAACCTTTCATAACATTACTAGAAAGTTTATAAATGATTTAAAAAGCAAAGAAAGCACATTTAACGGAATGTTGAGACACGATGTTAATAAATTGGTCTATTGATACATATTCCAAGCAAAATTATGCAATCATACCGTGTAGTTATTAAGACTGAATATGATTGATTGATTGATTGATTGTAGAGGGCGCTTCCGGCTTCCGCCGCTTTCGCGCTTGACTGAATATGAGAAGAAATCATTGCTTTATATATAATGAAATATATTCATATTTTAACAAGACTTATTTCTTTCAACTTTGCATCATTTATATGCAGGAAACAATTAAATATGCTTAAAAAATTCCCCGCACTCCTGGAAACAGCAAGGAGTGGAAGTCCACCAGAGGAATTCCAAGGCTGAAAATATCGGAAGATAAAAAGCCTAACGCCTCCTCTGATATGAAAGTGAGCGTTACAACAATACAACAAATATACTTAAAGTAGCAACATAAAGTGTCCGAGATTCGGTTTTTGTAACTGACACTTTAAATCCCTAACGCACTGTATTATAAAGATCCCAAGATTACCTTATGTTAACTTACACTTTAAATCTCTAATGCACTGTATTTTAAAGATCTAAGCTTACCTTATGTTAACTTACACTTTAAATCTCTAATGAACTGTATTTTAAAGTGTCCAAACTTATCTTCAGTTAAGTGACACTTTAAATCCCTAAGCACTCTATTGCGTTAAATCTATGCAGAAATACTGGCATGCAAGCAAAACAAGAAAAACATACTTGAAGTTCCTGACGTGCTGCTTCCACTGCAGTGGTAAGACTTTTCATGCACTCATCACGTGCTTCCGCCATCTTGCCCAATCCTTCAAAGTACTGTGCATTAATGCTGGCATCGACGACTTGACGCTGTTGTTCGATTTCATTTTCGTCCTCATCAAGTTGGATCAAAATACTTTCCAGAAACTTTGTCTGTTCTTTGATCTGAGCTGCCATTTCATCAGCATCCGTAAAAACTGTTGCCCGGCAAGTGGAGGTGAGAGATTGGCATACGTGGCTTGGAAGGAGTTTGGAATGAAAACTAAGACACTGACTGCAGATATTTTTTTTGGCATTCACTGCAGGAATGTTCTGCCGCCTGTTCCTTGTCACAGAGGTCACAGTGCAAAGACAGCGGTGTGTTCTGATCAGTTTCATCATCCACATAAAAGTTTCTCTGGATATACAGTAAAAAAAAAAATTCATCTCAAAAATTAATGTGTATGAGAATACGATGCAATGTGCATGTGTGGAAGTGGCGTATCATTTGATACACTTTAAAAAATCATATAGGTAAATCAGCATAAGGGGAATTATATTTTTGAAGAGATTTTCAACAATCTTTCAAAGAAGACAGACGATAAACAGTCAGATAGCTACTATTTCCATATACTCTTGTGGAAAAGAGTTTCTTTTTTTACGGGCAATATATTTAGGGGTGGGGGTGTCGAGAAATGGGTGTGAAAGTTAGAGTACGAATGGATTATGCAATTTCACGTATTTCTGTTTGTCTCACCTGAAAGTTGGCCACACCGCCAGCAGGTACAGGGCTAACTTTGCGACATGTAGGACACGTTATGGTGAGGGCAAAATCTTTGTCTTTGTCTTTGCTACTGATTGTCGCTCCAATATCCTCCTGGAAAAATAAACTTTAAAATTAATAATTAGTCGGTAAAACAAATAAAAACTATATTCAAACTTGATAGTGTGGTTTGTGTTAATATGCATTAAAGCGAAGAATTACAATACACACACACACACACACGCACGCACACACACACGCACACACACGCACGCACACACACACACACACACACACACACACACACACACACACACACACTACGCACGCTGACAGATGTCAAGCACATTAAAAATCTATTACTATTTTTAAAAAATCATTGAAATGAAATTTGTAAATAATGATCATAAGCAACACTGACCTTTTCTTTACGAAATGAACACAAATATTCAGTACCAATATTAGCCAGTTTGTAAAATTGTATAATTTGAAAGAATACATGAACACACATCAACCCATTCAGAGTTTATAATGTAACTAAACTATCATAGTCAAATTGAATACGCATACCAACAACATAAACACTTTGTTAGTCATTTACATCTTGAGAATCCATCCATTATTATTATAAGCTACTTAATTAAAGTAATTTCAAAACAATTAATTAATTGTATTCTTTAAGAGAAAGATAATGAGAGATACAGCTAGAAAGTGAGAGAGAGAGAGTAAATGGAAAATTTGTTGTAATTGTGGCCATCGCCTAAACATCCACGTAAAGTAGCAAATCTTAAGACTTATATTCCACCTCCTCCACGTATATTAAATGACGTCACGGTATACGTACTTGTTGTGACGACTGTGCTAGAGCCTCGAGACAGGAAAGGCAAAAGGTATGGAAACAAGGTAAGAGTTTGGGGCGTCGCCCTGGGTAAGGCTCCAGACAAACACTACACGTCATTCGACTGTCCAACTCCTTAAGTGTTCGTAAATCATCGTTCGATGCCTTGTATAATACTTGACTTTTGTCAGATCAGCAGTTTTCGCTTGTTGCTAGTAATATTCAGTAATGGCCAAAGTGTGAAAACTTTGAAGTTATCGGAGGTGAATTAAGACGTGGTTTGCACGTCTACTTTCTGTTTCGTGCAAGGGAGTGCATTCACATGAATGTTGTTCTATTGATAAGAGCAGTCTCCCATGTATTTACGAATTTGATATCAACATCAGAGCTTCAGAGAGGAGGCAAAGTTGACATTAAAAAAAATTCTATAAGTCTTTTCCATTTCTCTCTCTCTCTCTCTCGCACACACGCACGCACACACACACACACACACACACACACACACACACACACACACACACACACACACTGCATGTGTTCACACTTAGATGTAGGTAGCACATATTTAGGACAGATGGGGTTGTATTTGCAATACTTAATAAATATTGAGAAAACATTATTTGTTTATTTATGACTGCTTGCTAATTTCTAATTTTAATCCTTTTAATGTTTAAAATTCATAAGTATTCTTTTTAGAGACAAGAATAACTCGTTCAATCTTTACTAGTTTCTGCTTCGTAATTTTAATTTAAAGCATTTTAATTCCTTTAGTTTCCTTTTCAAAACATATTAAATATATTACAATATATTATAAATATATGCACAAAATAAATTATATAATATTGATAAAATTATGAATAACTGTACTTTCTTATTTTTTCTAATTTCAAAATTTATAAAATAATTCTTCAAAAGAAAAGTATATCGGATTATAAAAATAAATTAAATAATGTTAGTGCCATAATGTTTCCCATTATTTCCAATATTAAAGTATGTCTTTTCATTTAATTTTAAAACTTCTTTCAAACACCGTATAATTTTAAGAAAAGAAAGTGTAATAATGTTTTACCTGCAACTGTCAAAATTACATTAAGAAAGCTCATTTAAATTTTAAAAGTCGAGAAATAAACATTTTCATTTTAATAAATAAACTTAGCTGCCTCCCATGGTGAAGATTAGAAACTGAATTATACATGGTGGAGTAAATTTACTTAACCGTATTTCTAAACTTAATTGTTATATAAATTGTTAAATGTCAGAGTGACCCGACCTTGGGCACTGCTTATGATAATATTTTTGAAGTGCCAAGAGTTGGAGTGAACAACTCAGGTGGAGAATATGCTACAAATTGCTGATACAATCCAAACCAGTTCCAACTGGATGAGTAGTTTTTCTGATTAATAGTCTCACACTGGCTACACTAACATTAACTCTATATCTGCCTGCATGTACATCAAGCTATAGATCTGCCTGCACGAACATAGAAAATGGAGATGGACCAAAAATTGCTTTGTTAAAGAAAGTCTCTATTTTAATCAATTTGATTTTGATATATCTCGAGTTCAGTCATAAAGGCGATTGTTAGCTTATGGTAAGTAACTCACAGATAGAGAAAGAATGGATTTAGAAATATTAGGTACATGTTTGCTATTGAGCTATGATTTGAATGGAGAATGTTTATGTAATTGACCCTTTATTTCTATGTTTACTAATTTGATTATTTTGTACATTATACTCGTGAACTTTGATCTCTGCTATATTTCGTATACAGCGGTATATATCAGGCTAATGAAATTGTTGCAGGATTTGTAAGTTGAGAATGTTTGTAAGAGAGAATGGAGTTTAGAGATGAAATAGACCTGAAATTTAGCAATGCCTTAATTTGAATTTTGCAGGAGTACGCCTTTTTTTTTCTTTGATGTTTTGATCCACTTCAGATTAAAAGACTGATTTATCTATTCCTTTCATAAAACATTTTCCACATACAGAAATATTATGTGACAGTAAAATTTGTCTTGATGTTGTGAAAGAGAAATCATTTACAGTGCCCGCATATTCGCCAAGTGAGAGAGACGAGTGGTGTCTTCAGGAGAATTATTAATGACATAAATTAAGATTCTCATAACCTGTAATTAGTTATAAATGATTATATAATAATAATCATCATAACCAATAACTATAGTGGCGTTGTGTCACTAGACTTAATATTTATATTATTTATGCAAAAATGACTTTTTAATATACATATGAGGCATGTCGATCAGGAAAATGAAAGTACCAAAATATTTAATCTTGAGCCACCAAGTTGGATTCCTTATCCATTTCTCGATCTGGATACTGTTAAGATACACATCTATATAAGTGAAAGCTACAAAAGAATTCACAACGAGTAGATGATGCATTGTGAACTACAAAGAATTAATAAAATGAGCAGAATGTACTAACAACAATGTGAAAGCAATAGATATTTTTCTCTTGATCAATAAAGTTCAGTGCGGATTTGTAACTGAGAAATTTGATAACCCAGATGATGCACTCTATGTATCCATTCTGATACATAATGGTTAAGAGTGAGTCAAGATTCCTGTAGTATTTCTTTACAGTCACTCTATGTACTAAGAGATAGTTTACAACTGAGACTTCTGGCTATCTAACACTTAAGGTGAATGCATATAGTAAATATACTACAATATCATTACAAATATTTAAGTTACAAGAATGACATGATATATAAAATAAATTATATAAATATTCATGAAATTATAGAGAATGTTTCATCATTATTTTTAATCAAAATTTATAACATAATTCTTCAAAAAAAGAATGTGTTGGATTTTTTAAAATAATTAAATAATATTCTTGTACTGTAATAATGTTGCATTATTTGCTATTATTAAAACATGTCTTTTCATTATTTTAATTGGTAACATTTTCAAACACTCACTTAAAGTTAGGACGGCAAGAATGTTTTTTAAAAAAAAACAGTTTAATAGACAAACTTAACTGCCTGCCAAGTGGATGGCGTCGACTGAACTCATCACTAGTTTGTAAGCGCCTTGTTAAGTTTTACACCGCGTGGTAGGAAAGCCAAGAGGAATGATGATGACGTCATATGAAATGGTGCAAATTTCAACATTTTATATACACTGTTCGACTTTTAACTAAGTTCGTAATATACTCACTAAATTTTATCAGTAATCCCAGGCTTTAGTTTACAATTGGACTTTTCTTTAGTCAGTAAGAAAAATAGAACACCCTGATCAGTTTTAAAACCACTTAATTAGATGACACAGTAACTAGTAATTTATTAACATTAACCGGATGGACATTAAAAGGTTTCTTGCAATAAATATACCCGCTAGAAGTTATTGCATCATATCCGAGCGTTTTCTCTCTTAGACGTCATGTCCAAAATGAAATCTTCAAAACACATTCTTTTTTCTCGGCATTGGCATCTTTAACCTAGCGCATGTGCTGTAAATAAGACGTTTGGCTTGCGTCAGTCTCCCTGCCTAAAGCGTACAGTTTGACCACGTGTGTCTCAGGAAGCAGTGCCACAAATGCCTCCAGTCTTTTAGTTTTAGGGTCAAACGTTTTGCTTAGCCACGCCATCTCGTCATGGGTCACAGGAACGTTCTCGATCCAGAGCTTATTAGCCTGGTCTTTTAGGGCTTCCAGTGCTGATGAGCTGCTTGCATAAACTCTGACTGAATCTTGGTTACATTCCCAATACTATAGCCCCTGAAGTAATTACTTCCCTTCAAAGTCAGTAATGCTTTATAAACTGAGAAACTGATGTCCACGAACACTGACTTTTCCAATGTGGAGCGTGAATTTCCTGTTGTCTTCTCATCTTTCGTCCAGTGTTTTTTTTTAGAGCTAGAAGGCTTTACTGGATTATCTTTGCTGGCATTAGCCTTCTGGATCCCAGAGACAGATTCGTGAAGGCTGTTTTCCCACGAGGCAGTGGTAACTGTTGGGGTGAATATGGTATCCCTTAAACTTTGCATTCCAGGAACGTGTAGCTGAAGTCCGTTGAAGGAGGAGTAATTGATGTGGTGGCTTCGAGGTTGTTTAAGCTTTGCAGTTCAGAAACAGAATGTAAGGTGTTGCTTTCCGTTGACTCAGCAGTAATTTGTGTGGTGTCTTCGATGTCCTTTAGGTTATGCAGGTCAGAAACAGAATGTAAGCTTTTGTTTTCTGTTGTCTCAGCAATAATTTGTATGGTGTCTTCGATGTTGTTTAAGCTTTGCAGTTCAGAAACAGAATGTAGGATGCTTCTTTCTGTTGACTCTGCAGCCACTCCAAAATAGAACAACAGCAACAACATTCACCTTGGCTTTAGCCCATGGAATGCCGGGCTACAGTCCGCCC
This sequence comes from Sinotaia quadrata, assembly GCA_028829895.1. Taxonomy (NCBI): domain Eukaryota; kingdom Metazoa; phylum Mollusca; class Gastropoda; order Architaenioglossa; family Viviparidae; genus Sinotaia; species Sinotaia quadrata. The sequence continues at coordinate 18,779,708 of CM054183.1, read as the reverse complement.
AGACATGTGAACCATGGACGAGCAATTCAAACACTGCAGCTTCGATTTTTAAAAAAAATCCCACTTTTCGACTTTAAAAATTCCTACTTTACTTAAAAACTCCTGCTTTTACGATGACTATTCTTCAAGCCCCTCACCCCCGTTTTCTCCAGCGCGAAATCGTCGGAAGCTGGGACCCATCCCCCCCCCAAAAAAAATACTGATTGTGTGCGTGCGTCGTTGTTGATGTATGTGCGTAGACGAAGAGAGAATTATGTAGCCGGAAAGGGGAGAGAATGAGTTTGGCGGGCTGATGTGTGGCTGTGTCTTCATGAAATAAAAGATCTCTCGGTGTTAACACGGTGATGTATGTTGTCATCTTTTGCTGTGGCTGTCGTCAAGTGTGTGTGTTAGTCCATCATAATCATAGTCGTTGTCTTGTATCCTGTGGTGACCCACTGCATTACTGACCCACTCACCCCATAAGCACAGCGACTAACAAAATTAGATATGTTACAAGAGAAGAGAAATTTGGGGAATAATCAAGGTCATTCACTCTAGCTTTAGTTTGATCGCTCATAGTGAACAGTCAGCATCTTTGTGTATTTTGACGAATTGCTTCTCTGGAAACGTAAAGGGTAAATATTTCTAATCTTCTGCGAAATACGGATTGTGTCTAAACATGTGTACGCTTGCATGTATTTGTATGTACATGTGTGTGCGCGTGCACGCTAGGAGTGGTAGGAAATGTTACATGATGTAGCGAAAGAACTCAAAAGTGACTTCTAATGACTTCTAAGCTTCTTCTCCCTCATGTATACTAGATTCTGAAGCGTGATTGTCATGTTCACATTATAATCAGTACTAGAGGAAGGAATGGTATTTATGAACAGTAGAATTGAGTTATGAACATTAATTATCTGTTGTTTTATAGTTTGCCATTTTCTTAACATAAAACTATAGATTATGTCTTCTATAACAAGTCGTGCTTATTAAATATGATAGTGTTTTTTCATGTTTCAATTATATATGTTTTCGGACTCAGTGAATAAATTCATTAATTAACAAATTATAATATTTTAAAACAATTTTAATATTAACTTACTTTTAAAATCTTAATATAGAAATTAATTAATACAAATTTAACAGTTTTTTGACACTTGATAGAATTTATCAGTGAACGCTGGACATTGTGAACAGTAATGACTCCTTTCTGACCTGTACATGACTGCTCTAACATCATGCTATACGTGACGGAGCAATACTCGTCTATGTTTAATTAACTGTTTATGAAATATTATTATTTATTACTCTTTGACTTTTAGACATTTTGCAATATTGTATCTGTTAGAACACGCTTAGATTAGTTTATGCGCTATTTTAATGCCTAACGCCATCACCTACGGCACTGATTGGTTCCCACGTCGCGACGTGTGACTGTGGAGATCAGAGGAAAGAAAAACGACGATCCGACCCTTCTAGGAAGACCAGAATGGTGACAGTCTAAAAACCCTAAATAATGGTGCTAGGAGATCGGTCAGACGTGCAAGAACGGCGTCTATACAAACCGGTAAGGTGTCGAATGAGAACGGGCTGATAGGCAAGAACTATTGCAGGCATTCATCAGGGTACAGGTGAGATCAGTAAGCCGAGTAAGGGACCGGCGAGAAGTGTCAGGTGAAAGGTGAACTTACATGTTCGAACCGCTTACAGGTGTGCACGAAGGGTGCAAGGTAGTGAGAAGAATTTCGGGTACATTCAGAGTTACTTCCCTTGAGATTGTAGGCAAACAAAACGTTGACGACAATAGTATCAGAAAGAATGTACCAACATACTGTAAGAACAAAAGGCATTTACTGCTTTTGTTTATCGCTTGATGAATAAAGGAGATCGTTTTGAGAAATTTGATGATACACCAGTGGTACCCATTCTGATACAAATGGTTGCGTGAGTCTGGACTCCTGTAGTTTTTATGCTAATTACAGTGTACTACAACAACTACTACTACTACTACTACTACTATACACTGCAGCGCGAAAGCGGCGGAAGCCGAAAGCGCCCTCTACATTAACAACAACAACTACTACACAAACACACACACATATATATATGGAGAGTAAAGAAATAGAGAGAGAGTTTACAACTGAGACTTCTGGCTGGCTATCTTACTCTACACTTTAATAAACATTAACGTTTTCGCTACAAAAACATGATACACGAAAACAAATTATATAATATTCATAAAATTATGAATAATTTTACATTATTATTAGTTTTTATTATTTCAAAATTTATAAAATTATTTTTCAAAAGAGTATATTGGATTTAAAAAATAAATTAAATAATGTTAGTAACATAAAGTATCCCATAATTTGCTAGTATTAAAACATGTCTTTTCATTTATCTTTCAAACACTGAAAAATTTTAAGAAAAGAAAGTGCAATAATATTTTACATGCAATGGTCAAAATTACATTTAAAAAACTCATTTTACATTTTAGAAGACAAGAAATAAAAAATATTAATTTTAATAAAAACTAAACTGCCTCAGAAGATGAAGATTTCTAAGTGAATAATATACACTTAATATCTATATTATTTATGCAAAATTGATTTATTAATATACATGCCAGTCATGTCGATCAGGAAAATGAAAATACCAATATAATCACACTTGAACGTGACATTCATTGAACATTTTGTTAGATATCATTTGGATATTTGTTCGTTTTAAACGAACTGTACTTATCTGTTCTTCTCTATTGTTATATTAAATACATATTGATATTTCATGCAACCGCTTCTTGCTTAGTTTGGGGTAGAGGACAGATGGAGGGCATACTTAATTAAAAACATATTGAAACCTATCCCTTAATCAAGAAGTTCATGTAAGTAGATTACATGTGTGGCAGAAAAATGATTATTCATGGTGTGTTTATTTAAATAATACTCTGAAAGTGTCATAAAGGGTCCGCCAGGTGGGGATTAGAAAAGAGTCATCTAATTAGGGCAAGCATATACATATTACCCGCCGACCTGTATTAATGTGGTTATTAATTATTATAAACAAATACTGATAATAATTAATAGGTAGAGGTAGATCTGGCTGCACTAACATTAACTATAGATCTGCCTGCACTAACATCTTGCTATAGATCTGACTAAATAACATCATGATATAGATCTACATATCTGGCTACTCTAATATCATTCTAGGGTCTGACTTCACTGACACAAAATTACATATCTGATTACACTAGCACAAAGCTACAGATCTATAATATATATATATTTTATATATAGCTACACTAAGATCAAAGTATAGATCTGGCTGCACAAATATAAAGCTTTGGATCTGTCTGCACTTAATATTCAAGCTACAGACCTGGCCCCACTAACATTCCACTGAAACTATTTGTCCAAAGATTTTCCAGTTTGCAGGTTTCATCATCATATGTTTCGAGCCACACCTTTTCACCAGGACTGAGTTTTACTATTGCATGTCCAGAGCTAGACGTTTTTGGTGGTGTTATTGTCAATCCAATCTGTTTATTGTCTTGGACTATTTTAACTCTGTTACGATTGTCAGTAGAATACATAGTGAAAAAAAATATGTAGGTGCCTGCAACTGGTGTAGTGAAGATTCCAGTCTTGGAATCGTAAGCGTCTCCCACATTTAATGTAACATATTCAAATACAATTGTCGTCATCGTTGTTATTGTTATGGATTTGTTCATGAAAGCTTGAAAGGCCACTAAGGTGCCGACGTTTTCTAAAACAAATGAAAAACAAACATGAATTATTAAATGGTATTAGTCATTTCAACAATCACCATCTGTAGCATTCATTCGTTAATATTTCAGTATAAATAGGCATGCTAGTATGGCAATTTCAGAGCTTCTTGATGAAAAAACATTATTTAAAATAATATATCTTACCGATTTCAACATTTAAAGAGAGAGAGAGAGAGTGATGGCTATTATGTACTTATTTATTTATATTCAACAAATCCAATATTTAGGACTAGAAAAAGGCATACACCCACTATTAGATCAGTGGATAAAAATTACTTTTATATCGCTTTTTTAGCTTTATATCTTTATCAAGGGAACTAGAGAGGAACAATTCCATATATCCAAACTAGCTCTTGGCAGAGAATTTAGACGATACAATCCATGACACGGCAGGCCACTTATTAGTATTAATTAATTTTTCATAACTAATTTCAAGTGATGAGAATATTAATTTTATTTTATTAATGATCCTTCAACAGACACCACTGGTCTCTCACTTGGCGGATATTTTGACGTTGTAAACGTTTACTCTATTCCACAACAACAACCAACATTTACAGTCACATAATGTGGAAAACGTCTTACTAAAGGAGAAGACAAACCCGTCTTTTATCTATTTTAGTGAGCCCCCATCCACCCACTTTCTTCTTCAACGTAAGTTTAATTATCAATATGCCTAAGAATTTATTAAAAGAAAATCAAATATACAAATGACAATTACAATGAAATAGATAATTTGACATCAATATTCCATGAACCCATGTTCATATAATTATAGTTTACACAGTATCTCACTAAATATTTAATTATAAAATTACAGTTTAAAAAGAGCATCATTACAAATCACAGGTTAGTCCTATCATAGAATAGATATAGAGTTATTAGAGTTAAAAGTGTAAATTTACGTGACATAGATTAGGCACTCTTTCTACAGTCTTCATTTGCTTTTGCAACAATGTCACAAAGTCACAATGTTATGTCAACACTGCCTCCTTCTGCAAGCATAGAAAAACATTGACGCACTATTAGATTCTCAAATGAACTTCAGCTCTCTCCTTACTGTGTCTGTTCCTTCAGGCAGAAATGATGATAACAACGATTCTTATAATCTTACAGCATCCTTTGCTTTGATACACCAAGAGTTCATAGCGTATTCCCTGCTTATACACACTCACAGACGTTCCTGCCTTTCCCAGTCATCCAGATTATAACTGGCGAACATGTAGAGGGTAACTGTAAGCTTGAACGTGGAACTCAAACTCACAACTCAAAGTTGAACTCACACTCTCAGGGTGAAATTCAAAACCAAAATAGGCACTACTTGATCACTGTAACATATAATCAGGAGCAAGCCTATGTTTCCTATTGATCACAATATAACTCCAATCTATCTTACATTCTATCCTCAAACTTACAATTCCTGTAACAGTATTCATTATTCCCATGAATGCACTTGGTTAAATAAACACATTGTATCAAACAATATCACATATTAATACACCATATGGGTGAAGCTTAGTTCAAACATCCACTGAGGAACTCCTTAACAGTTGAGTGTGCTGTTAAAACATGTGCAGCAGCTGAATCAGAAAGAATATACTAAATTTCGTTTTAAAATCAGCATTCAGGCAACTATAACCGGAAGCTAAAAAACCTAAGCAGCACACTACTGAGTATCAATGGACTGAATAAATCGCACCTCCTCTGCACGAAAGACGATAAGAATAAATCATTCTTAGACAAAAGAAGGGGAGAATAGTGAAAACAAGAAGCATGCATGATTATTAACTTACTATAAACTAACGAAAGTGTTAATTTTATCAATTTCAGTTAATATAATTTAAATTATTTAATTAACAAAAATAATAAGAAAATGCATTAGAAAATCAAAATAAATAAGGGTAAAAGAATATGTGAAATAGGAAAGAGGAAAATATAATGCAATAAATGGTAACAATACTAATGGTAGTAATCAAGATGACATCATCATCATCATAATAATAATAATAATTGTAATAATAATAATCATCATCATCATCATCATCATCTTAGTAATAAGATCTCCATGACTCCAATTAAAGACTCTGCCAAAACATAGATGAAACAACAAAACATATACTATCTGGATGTCGGTTTCTGTTCACTTCCAAATTTGACACTTACAAAAAAATACCATCATAAGCAGTGCCGAAGTCGGATCACTTTTGACAATTTAACAATTTATATAACAACTAAGTCTACAAATAGGGATAGGCAAATTCACACCGCCACAATAACAAAAGACACAAAAAGGTGGCAAACATTATGCATAACAAAAAATGTGAGGACAGTGGAAGTAAAAATCCCGAAAAGAGAATGGATGCATCAATCAAAAGAAGTCACCAAAACAGAAGTCAAAATGCTATGGGAGTTAAAAACGGATCGAGTGATTCTTGTGCGAAGACCAGACATTGTAGTTTTCAATAAAAGTCTAACAAAACAGCAAAAATCATTGATGTCGCTGTTCCATCTGATAAAATCATAAAAACAAAAGAAAGAGAAAGAAATATAGCAATTCCAGGATCTCAGATTAGAAATCCATAGAGTGTGGAATGTAAAAGCAGAAGTGATACGTATAGTAATATGAGCCTTGGATAACATCTGAGTCGTAAGGCTGAATAAACTACCTGGAAACCACAGACTCCCCCCCCCCCCCCCCAATAAATGCAGCGCTACTAGAAAGTGCCCACATCCTCCGTAAAACCACGGATCTCCCAGAATCTTGGTAAGATACCGAGACCTTGGTTCACAACCAACACCCAACGAAGTCGTGTGAAAAGGAGTAATAATAATATTGTAACGTACCGTTAGCTCCTAATTTATCCTCACCCATCACACAACACCGTTCTGACCCAATGATAATTAGACGCGAAATCGGCTTAACCATTTAAAATGATTGACTGATGCCAGTTCAATTTTACACAATGAAGGCTTACAACAAAGTGTGTGTATTACATAAATTGTATACAACTTTAAAACAGTAAGTATCAAATTGAAAATGAAATTTTTACGTAAGAAATAAATAAGGTGATATAACTCCATCCTACCTCTCCTGATGTTAATAATAACAGTTCAAAGAGTAAACTGATAATGAACATAACAACACGACCTCATAAACACAAGGCAGAGAATGACAGGACGAAATGTGTCAAAAATTTTTTAAAAAAAGAATGATATAAAACAAGAACACAATAAATATGCCACGCTTTTAGACCATGGCAGTCCTCTTCCTGACAACTTTAATTTATGGAAATTTAAAGTAATAAATTATTGCTTACTTATCTGAGCTTGTAAAGTAGACATCTTTGCCATGTTCGTTTTGTGTTCATCTTGTAGAGTTGTGATTTGTTGATCACAAGACTTTAATTCATTGGAAAGTTTCGAGTTTTCTGATTTAAGGGCAGATACGTCCTTGTCTTGGTTTGTCTGAATTGCTTGAACCGATGTTAAAAGTGGGTCCATTTTGGCAGTATCTATGATGAGTTTATCCATTTGAGTTTGTAAACTGGCTGCCTGTGTCACCTGCATTTTGTGCTCAGTCTGCAAAGTAGACAGTTCTTGTTTAAGTGAAGTGATTTGGTCGTTAGCATTCTTGAATTCCGTCCTAACGTTAGAGTTATCTTCATAAATGGCATCCGTACGTGATTTCTGAATAGCTAAATCTGTTTTCATATCAGTAAGAGTTTGATCAAACGAGGAGTTATCTATCTTACAGGATGCATGGTCAGTCTTCAGCAGCGTAATTTCTGTTTGAACTGATGACATGTCCTTGCAAAGTGTGGAGGAATTTCTCTGTAGATCTGCAATTTCTTTTAGCAGTTTTGCATTTTCTACTTGCATTGCTTGAACATCTCTTCGTAAATTTGTGACGTCATTCCTTAAGTCATAACCTTCTGATTGCATCGCAGTTTGATACTCTGGCGTGAATACAATAATTTCCTTCTCAGAAACTGGTTGACTGTCTGAATTTGCCTGACAGCAAGAGATCACGTGACCCATGAAGTCTTGTAAAATCTTAAACAAATTGAATGCGTTCATCTTACAGGTTTTCTGCAAAAAGAACAAGGGTTGTCCGCCCTTTTCTCCAGGCTGTTGAAGGGAACCGACCTCGCCTTTAAGAGAAGATGGCAAAAGTTCTTTCATGGATTTGCGAGTCTGCATCATGGTGGTTCTGTCCATTGATGCCAGGGAAGATAACCTTGCATGTGCAGCACGAGCAGATGTCTTCTTCATCTACAAAACATTATAGAGTAAAAATATTTCGTTTGAAAGTCAACTTTAAATTTCATACCAGGGAAGTGATCTGGCTATTTTGTTTTTCATTAAATCTCTTGTGTGGGATTAGAGCATTTAGTCTATTAATTTTTGTTTACAGATTTACAGTCTGAATGTACCAGGTATCTCCTATGTAGATATGAGTCTTTATAAAGGCATTTATTATTTAAAAAAATTTAACTGCTAAATTGAATAGTCTGTTTATTTTACTTCATACCACATTTGTCATAAACAACTGTATGATTTGTTATTGCAATATTAATATTATAGGACTTTATTAAAAAGTTTTCTAGCTACAACGACAATTTACTTTGTCGATTGCTATGCATATAGAAATGTAACTAGGAGTAGGATAACCTCTTTGAATGCATATTAAGCAAATAAACTATTTTTAAATTAGCTTGGACTCTCAAATATGAATGATTAATAAACTATTTTTAAATTAGCGTGGACTTCTCAAATATGAATGATTATCTAGATAAAAATTATGACTTATACTTTTATAAAGAGATTTTGTATAAGACTTTCGGAACATTCGTGTGTATTCGCTCTGAAACAGTTGCTATATTCTCTTTATTATACAACCTTTCATAATAACATTACAAGAAAGTTTATAAATGATTTAAAAAGCAAAGAAAACACTTTTAACGGAATGTTGAGACACGATGTTAATAAATTGGCCTATTGATACATATTCCAAGCAAAATTATGCAATCATACCGTGTAGTTATTAAGAGTGAATATGAGAAGAAATCATTGCTTTATATATAATGAAATATATTCATATTTTAACAAGACTTATTTCTTTCAACTTTGCATCATATATATGTAAGAAACAATTTAATATGCTTTAAAAATTCCCCGCACTCCTGGAAACAGCAAGGAGTGGAAGTCCACCAGAGAAATTCCAAGGCTGAAAATATCGGAAGATAAAAAGCCTAACGCCTCCTCTGATTTGAAAGTGTGAGCGTTACAACAATACAACAAATATACTTAAAGTAGCAACATAAAGTGTCCGAGATTCGGTTTTGTAACTGACACTTTAAATCCCTAAAGCACCGTATGTATTTTAAAGTGTCCAAACTTGCCTTATGTTAAGTGACACTTTAAATCCCTAAAGCACTCTATTGCGTTAAATCTATGCAGAAATACTGGCATGCAAGCAAAACAAGAAAAAATACCTGAAGTTCCTGACGTGCTGTTTCCACTGCAGTGGTTAGACTTTTCATGCACTCATCACGTGCTTCCGCCATCTTGCCCAATCCTTCAACGTACTGTGCATTAATGCTGGCATCGACGACTTGACGCTGTTGCTCGATTTCATTTTCGTCGTCATCAAGTTGAATCAAAATACTTTCCAGCAACTTTGTCTGTTCTTTGATCTGAGCTGCCATTTCATCAGCATCCGTAAAAACTGTTGCCCGGCAACTGGAGGTGAGAGACTGGCATACGTGGCTTGGAAGGAGTTTGGAATGAAAACTAAGACACTGACTGCAGATTTGTTTTTGGCATTCACTGCAGGAATGTTCTGCCCCCTGTTCCTTGTCGCAGAGGTCACAGTGCAAAGACAGCGGTGTGTTCTGATCCGTTTCATCATCCACATAAAAGTTTCTCTGGATATACAGAAAAAAACAAAACATCATCTCAAAAATGAATGTGTATGTCTTTGGAAGTGGCGTATCATTTGATACACTTAAAAAAATCATATAGGTAAATCAGCATAAGGGGAATTATATTTTTGAAGAGATTTTCAACAAGCTTTCAAAGAAGACAGACGATAAACAGTCAGATAGATACTATTTCCATACACTCTTGTGGAAAAGAGTTTCTTTTTCTACGGACAATATATTTAGGGGTGGGGGTGTCGAGAAATGGGTGTGAAAGCTGGAGTACTAATGGATTATGCCATTTCACGTATTTCTGTTTGTCTCACCTGAAAGTTGGCCACACCGCCAGCAGGTACAGGGCTAACTTTGCGACATGTAGGACACGTTATGGTGAGGGCAAAATCTTTGTCTTTGCTACTGATTGTCGCTCCAATATCCTCCTGGAAAAATAAACTTTAAAATTAATAATTAGTCGTAAAACAAATAAAAAATATATTCAAACTTGATAGTGTGGTTTGTGTTAATATGCATTAAAGCGAAGAATTACAACACACACACACACACACACACACACACACACACAAACAAACACACACACTCACACACACACACACACACACACACACACACACACACACACACTACGCTCGCTGACAAATGTCAAGCACATTAAGAATCTACTACTATTTTTTTAAAATCATTGAAATGAAATTTGTAAATAATGATCATGAGCAACACTGACCTTTTCTTTACGAAATGAACACAAATATTCAGTACCAATATTAGCCAGTTTGTAAAATTGTATAATTTGAAAGAATACATGAACACACATCAACCCATTTAGAGTTTATAATATGTAACTAAACTATCATAGTCAAATTGAATACGCATACCAACAACATAAACACTTTGTTAGTCATTTACATCTTGAGAATCTATCCATCATTATTATATGCTACTTAATTAAAATAATTTCAAAACAATTAATTAATTGTATTCTTTAAGAGAAAGATAACGAGAGATACAGCTAGAAAGTGTGTGAGAAAGAGAGAGAGAGTAAATGGAAAATTTGTTGCAATTGTGGCCATCGCCTAAACATCCACGTAAAGTAGCAAATCTTTACTTATATTCCACCTCCTCCACGTATATTAACTGACATCACGGTATACGTACTTGTTGTGACGACTGTGCTAGAGCCTCGAGACAGGAAAGGCAAAAGGTGTGGAAACAAGGTAAGAGTTTGGGACGTCGACCTGGGTAAGGCTCCAGACAAACACTACACGTCATGCGACTGTCCAACTCCTTAAGTGTTCGTAAATCATCGTTCGATGCCATTGTATAATACTTGACTTTTGTCAGATCAGCAGTTTTCGTTTGTTGCTAGTAATATTCAGTTAAAGTGTGAAAACTTTGAAGTTATCGGAGGTGAATTAAGACCTGTTATTTGCATGCCTACTTTCTGTTTCGTGCAAGGGAGTGCACTCACATAAATGTTGTTCTATTGAAAAGAGCACTCTCCCATGTATTTACGAATTTGATATCAACAGCAGAGCATGTCAGAGAGGAGGCAAAGTTGACATTATAAAAAATTCTATAAGTCTTTTCCATTTCTCTCTCTCCTCTCTCGCACACACGCACACACACACACACACACACACACACACACACACACACACACACACACACACATACACACACAATGTATGTGTTCACACTTAGATGTGTCACACATATTTAGGACAGATGTGGTTGTATTTGCAATACTTAATAAATATTGAGAAAATATTATTTGTTTATTTATGACTGCTTGCTAATTTCTAATTTTAATCCTTTTAATGTTTAAGCAAAATTCATAAGTATTCTTTTTAGAGACAAGAATAACTCGTTCAATCTTTACTAGTTTCTGCTTCGTAATTTTAATTTAAAGCATTTTAATTCCTTTAGTTTCCTTTTCAAAAAACATATTAAATATGATTGTCGCCGCCCACCTTCTCTCTGATGAGGGGAGGGTGGTGGCTTGCCGGCTCCACGTAGGACTTGCGTAAATATAATTACAAATCCACACACAGAACACCAAGATGGTTATTTGGCTCGAATTTTATTCTGCGTGGAGGTTACGTATTGCCGACTTGTTTGCATGTGTGCTTGCATACGGGTAAGGGTGAAGTGTAGACGGCACAGATGACACAACGAATAACAACGACAGCAATCGCTCTTTCGAAACTATAGACAGGAAAAAACCTCAATGTCAGAGTATATTCAAATTTACTGGTCTATGGGTTCCCTCTCGCGCGTTGGTTAGTCAGTCAGCCATCCACACTCGCACCCATGGGAAACGGGGGAAGAAAGAAAGAAAAAATGATGGATGATGAATTAAAATAAAAGAAATACAAAATTCAATTTCTCTATGCAGTAACACTTCTTAGAGTTGCCTAAACATTTTATAACATAATGTGACAGTAAGTATTTATAAGTCCCGGTGCCACTGCTCTTGTATCAAAGTTCATTAATAATAAACCAATGTCATTTAACTTGCAAGTCTCCAACAGTTCCATCAACATTATCTTATATTAAGGTTTATTTTTAATTCTAGGTTTAATGCTTAAGATTCCTACGCTTTAGTTTTAAGTTTTAGATTTGTGCTCTGAGATTTCTATTGTAATTAGAATTTTCTTTTATTCACATAGTACTATCACGTTCTCCTGGTGCTGGGCTCACACAGTTACTGTCACTTTCTTCTTGTGCTGGGGGGGCGGGGGGTAAAGATGCTCAAAACACCGTCGACGTCTCGACACAGGTCCGCTCCCTGGAACCCAAATACAGTAGCCTTCACTGCCACTATTTCACCTCATGTTACACTTCTCGTTAGGCCTATTTCTCAACTCTCACTTTTTCATTACTTCGTTTCCTTCTCTTCTCACTCCTTAACGGTCAACCTGGCCGTCTTTCTGCGATATGTCTCACATAATCGCAACTGCTCCCTTCTGCATCATTTCCCGTGCGCGACACCAGAAATATATCTCTGCCTGGAAAATAATCGATTGTCCGCGGTCGTTGCGCAGAGTCTTTGAAACCCGAGGTGGCTATCCTATTGATTGGCTCACCTAAAACTGGACGGCCGTTACGGTGCGTTTTTTTCATACACAACCGGGTGACGTCTGGCACTCTGATGCAGTGTCCAAGAACCCTCTAGTACTTGCCTCCCAACTTCGAAGAGTTTTCTTGGTACCAAAGCAGAGAGAACTGAGGACTTCTCATCCCCTATCGAACACTACATCCCTGATGTCTGTTCTCGTTTCTCATCGTTTCTGTCTCCATATCCCCTTTATATACACAAAATTCTTGTGCATCACTTTCTGTGAGATGAATGGAACTCCCCACGCCCAGCACATGCTATCCCCCATTCACAACCAGCACGGCACTGTGCGTGCTGACGAATAATTCTGACCATCCTGAAGGTCCACTTCTATTAGTGCCACAAATATCAAGTCCCCAGTTGGCACTTGTGATTTACGTATCCATTTGACCTACCTAGCTAACCCAGAGCACACTAAAATCTCAGAGCAATTACTCGAATTTTACATATTTAAAACTACAATTACTGGCAACTCATGGCCACCTGGCAAGCCGTACATTAATTCACAGCAAGAAATTGTTGTACACTCGAACCAACCTTTTTAACTAAGTAATACAATTATTACTTTCAAATAACTCTACTTCTATTTCAATAGTACTTTCACAAAACAATAGTAATTTCACAATAACAATATCAACCTACTGCCAAACATTTTTATAGTGGTGATTTTAAAAGTTGTTTACATTTCAAAAACTCAGGGCCTGCTTTCTATACGGACAAAATTAGCGTCCCAGTGCCTTCTCACGAATTCCGTACACTGGCCGCTACTCCGACACAGATTTATGGGCGTGGTGTCATGGCCAGCCAACATTTAATTACACGTTTCCCTATTCTCCGGCACGAAACCTATTTTCTTCAGCTGCATTTCTGACTTAGTTTTTGTGTTCTTGACAAAATGGTCACTTTCACCCCTGTCCCTCTTTTAATTAACTTAGCCGTTTCGTTCATAGTTTAGAATTAGAAAATACTTAGAGGGAGAAAAATTTTTTTAAAAATTAATATTTCCTCATTTTCGTAACAATGATATATGCACAAAATGAATTATATAATATTGATAAAATTATGAATAACTGTACTTTCTTATTTTTTTCTTATTTCAAAATTTATAAAATAATTCTTCAAAGAAGAGTATATCGGATTATAAAAATAAATTAAATAATGTTAGTACCATAATGTATCCCATTATTTCCTAGTATTAAAGCGTGTCTTTTCATTTAATTTTAAAACATCTTTCAAGCACCGTATAATTTTAAGAAAAGAAAGTGTAATAATGTTTTACTGTCAACTGTCAAAATTACATTAAGAAAGTTCATTTAAATTTAAAAAGTCGAGAAATAAACATTTTCATTTTAATAAATAAACTTAGCTGCTTCCCATGGTGAAGATTAGAAACTGATTTATATATGGTGAAGTAAATTTACTTAAACGTATTTCTAAACTTAATTGTTATATAAATTGTTAAATGTCAAAGTGACCCGACTTTGGGCACTGCTTTGGATAATATTTTTGAAGTGCCAAACAACTCAGGTGGAGAATATGCTACAAAGAAACAATTTATTAAAATGCATAAGAATACATGTTTTTCAGTTAGCGGTTATCAAATATTACTCATTAATGTCTATGAATATCTTAACGCATTAACAATTCTGTTGAAGGTCAATCTTGAGCATATTAGTATACGACACAAAAATGCATTAACGATCATTTATCGCATCTGAAAGGAACACATAATATTAAGCTAGTAAATGTAATTAACTGTATTAATAAAATAATTATGTGGATATAGAAATTCTCAAATAATAAATTCCACACATGCAATTAGAAATATGCATTGTAAAATAACTCAGAATGCTCATAATACAAAAGCTATTTAAATGAATTAACAATTATCTGTGGAAAAATAGCAGCAGGATTAGTCAGAAATCGTTCATTATCTTGAGCACTTTCATATTTTCATTATGAAAAAAAAACCCACAACAAATAATCCTCTCCCTCAGTAAAATAAAAATACTCTTACTCCAGAATGTATGTAGTTCACAATAATCGCATTTTCAGTAAAGCGACACTCTTGGTTATTTTCAAGAAGTGTGTTGTTGATAACATCTCCTCCAAACACCCAACTATCCATAATATTATGGTGGGCTAATTATTTCTGCTTCTCTCAGAAATAATCGTTTGTTCCATGATTCATCTATGTTGAAGACAGAGCAAACATTATTATGATATCTCGTGTGTTTTCTCACTTTTCCATTTTACTATACACAAAGGTATAATTTAAAAAATGAAAATAATTCCTAACAGTTGATTTTCTTTTAATTTGTCGAAAGAATAATACATTTATATATGACATTTATTCCTTAGCAATTTTTTAATCTGTCCTATGACAGTAACTGGTTTGTGTAGATAAATGGTATATGATCACAGTGTCATATGATGGGAAATTTTCCCATATATTTTATATAAATTTTCTTGACATGCAATTTTAATTGAACGCTATTTGTAATTCGAATCATGGATATTTCATAATGCTTGTTTTGGAAGTGAGGTCATGAACGAATGAGTCGTGCATGGTGGCAGATTTACTGACCGGTGTTTGGTACTTGTGTCAATTAGGTGAGCAAAGGTTTTGTTATAATTTTGCGTGACCATGGCCAGTAAATGTGGCAAGTGATTATTAATGAGTGTGTGTGTGTGTGTGTGTGTGTGTGTGTGTGTGTGTGTGTGTGTGTGTGTGTGTGTGTGTGTGTGAGTGAGTGTGTGTGTGTGTTGTGTGTGTGTGTGTGTGAGTGAGTGTGTGTGTGTGTTGTGTGTGTGTGTGTGTGTGTGTGTGTGTGTGTGTGTGTGTGTATGTGTGTGTGTGTGTTTTGGTATACAATAGGAGGCGTTGTTACCGGGCCGGCAGAGGTGGTTGGAAGTTGTTAAGAAAGTCATAATAGTATTAGCTCTAGGTAATTGGCTGGATGAAAGATGTTTCTAGAGAGACAGATGTGATTTCAAGGGGAGATAAAATTGAAAGATAATTTTACCCTTTACTCTTTTTCCAATCGTCTCTTGGGGTGAGCGTTTTGAGACTGGGTTCCTCCCTATTTGTGGTTGTACATAGAGCAGTAAACCCTGGCTGGATAAGGTAAAGGCGTCTTTGTGTTGTGTGAATGGTTATGCTTTACTATGATGCTATGTTTTGTTGTGAACATGTTAACATTTCTTTCTTTCAGAGCCTATGGCAAACTTAGTACTTAGTAATGGAGCAATTGACTGGACACTTAGACTCTGCAATTGCTTGTGTTTCAGAGTTTTGTTTTTGGTTTCATCTTGATTTCTATCTTTGATTTCAGTGTGGGATTTGGAATCTGTTCCTGATGTGATGTCATGTCCTATTGCAGTCTACCAGCGTGTTGTACGTCACTCGTGATCGAGAAAGTGACTACAGTGTGGCTTGAACTTGCTCCCTATGGCATTATGATGAAAACTAGGACATAATATATATTTACCTATTTTTCTAAATATTGTTAACTTTTCTATTATTAAAATTCTTGTTATTAACTTTTTAATCTCGCGTATTTGTTAATGAAAAGTAATTTCTATCGTCTGTTATCGTAGTCTGAAGTGATAATCTAATGATTAAGCTTGTTCTTTGTACGTCTATTCATAATTGTTGTACATCCATTTCATAAAATCGATTCTCAGCTTATAACTGAGTGGGGGCGAGTTAACTTGGCGGCGTACTAGTATATCGGCATAACAGTTATAGATATACATATCTAACCAGTGATCCATACTCTGCATCGGCACTTGAAGATGTCTTGTATCCTAACTAATTACTAAAATTTGATATAATTCATTATTACAAAGTCACCCCAGGGTACAGCGGCGACACACAGCATTTCTCCTTGGTGTTCTAAAGGCAGTAAATTCACTTCCCAAGCAAACAGCATGCCCTTTTCAAACTCTCCCATAATAGTTGACTCCTTTCCTTTGAAACTAATGAATTATAATTTCCATTTTCTTTCAATTTGTGTTTTTCAGTATATAATATCATATACACAAAGCGTCTGTTTACATACAAATGTCAACCTCGATCATACTCATTCACGCCCAACCATTAATGGCTTTACAACTGCCTGTATTAAAGCTTTACAACTGCCTGTAAGATCCGCCTGCTATAGATCCGCCAGCACTAAAATCAAGATATAGATCTGACTTTATAAACATCATGATATAGATCTACATCCAGTTATACACCTGACTACGCAATCATCATGATACGCATGTGACTACACTAACACCAAGCTATAGATCTGACTACATTAAGATCAAAGTATAAATGTGTCTGCACTAATATAAAGCTAGTTATAGAGCTAGCTGCACAATATTCAAGCTATAGATCTAACTGCACTAATATCAAGCTACCTATCTGACTGCACTAATAACAAATTATAGACATGGTTGCACTAACATTCCACTGAAACTAGTTGGCCATTTATTTTCCAGTTTGCAGGTTTCATTATCAAATGTTTGGAGCCACACCTTTTCCCCAGGACTGAGTTTTACTATTGCATGTCCAGTGCTAGAGGTTTTTGGATGTGTTATTGCAAATCCAATCTGTTTATTGTCTTGGACTATTTTAACTCTGTAACAATTGTCAGTAGAATACATACTGAAAAAAAATATATAGGTGCCTACAACTGGTGCAGTGAAGATTCCAGTCTTAGCATCGTAAGCGTCTCCCACATTTGATAGAACATGTCCAAATACAATTGTCGTCATATTCGTTGTTGTTGTGGGTTTGTCCATGAGAGCGAAAAAGGCCACTAAGGTGCCGACGTTTTCTAAAACAAATGAAAAACCAACATGGATTATTAACTGTTGTTAGTTATTTAACAATCACCTTCTGAAGCATTCATTCGTTAATATTTCAATATGGATAGGTATGCTAGTATGGCAATTTCAGAGCTTCTTGATGGAAGAACATTATTTAAAATAATAAATCTTCACTTACCGATTTCAAGTTTTAAAAACAGAGAAGTGAGAGTGAGTGAGAGTGAGTGAGAGAGTGAGAAAGAGAAAGAAAGAGTGAGTGAGAGAGAGAGACGACAAAGAGATAGATTGAAAGAGTACGAGTGGTTGCTATTTTGTACTTATTTATACTCTCTTCACCAATTCATGTAAAATTAGTAAAATATGGTTTGCTCTATGAATAGAAATACATCTCAACAAACCCCTCAAAAAATATTTTGCACATCTTAGAAATGAAATGGATAAAATTTAACAAAACCAATATTTAGGACTAGCAAAAGTCATGCACCCACTTATAGATTAATGTGTAAAAACTACTTTGACTATTATTTTTTAAACATAACTAGACAGGGACAATCCCACATATCCAAACTACCGCTTGGCAGCGAATGTACACGACACCAAAAATAGTCTGCACTATTGGGGATCTCCTAACAGTCGAACGTGCTATTAAAATATGTACAACAGCAGGATTAGAAAGAATAAAGTAAATTGAGTTTCTAATTAAAATCAAACTTCTGACGACTATAACAGGGAGCTTAGAAACCTAATCATCACAGAACTGAGTATCAATAGGCTAAACAAACCGCACATCCTCTGACAAAAGACGATAAGAATAAATGATACTTAGACACACGAAAATGGGGAGCATGGCGATAATAAGAAACCTGCATGATTATTAAAGACGCATTACTATGAACTAACAACAGTGATAATTTTACCTATTTCAGTTAATATAATTTAATTATTTAATTAACAACAATAGCAAAATGCATTAGAAAATCAAAATAAATAACGGTAAGCGATAGGTGAAATAGTTAAGGGGGAAAATATAATACAACAAAATGGCAGCAATACTAATGGTAGTAATCCAGATAATAATAATATTATTATTATTTTTATTATTATTATTATTTAGTTCAATAATTCAATAATTAATCGAAAAATTGGAGGCCGAGGTCTCAAGAATATCAAACATGTCATTGAAGGAGAAGTCATTGGCCTTGTGGACTACATCTGGAATAACAACAAAGATGATCCACTGATAGAAGCAGTAATGATGAGTGGACTATTCCAACCCCAGAAACAAACAAAGAAACATGGAAGAAAACAACGAAGCAAGAACTAGAACATACCTGGAGCCAGAAACCTCTGCATGGCCAGTATGTACGACAAGCCGACGAAATATCAACAAAGCAATCAACGTAAAAATGGTTGAAAGAGGCTGGATTGAAAGCAGAAACAGAAGCACTCATAACAGCTGCACAAGATCAAGCACTCAACACCAAAGCACACAAAACGAAATTCATGAAAATTTCAAATGATTCCAAATGTCGACTCTGAAAATCCATGGATGAGACAACAGAGCACATACTATCTGGATGTCAGGTTCTGGCTGGAACAGAATACACCAAACGACACAATGAAGTGGCAAAACATACATAGAAATCTGTGAAAGAACAATGGCATAAAAACCACAGAAAGAGCATGGATGCACCAACCAGAAGCAGTCACCGAAACAGATGAAGTCAAAATACTGTGGGACTTCGAGATAAGAACAGATCGGGTGATTCCTGCACGAAGACCAGACATTGTAGTTCTCAATAAGGCCAACAGAACAGTAACAATCATTGGTGTCGCTGTTCCAAGTGATAGAAACATAAAAACAAAAGAAAAAGATAAATTGAAAAATACCAAGACCTCAGATTAGAAATTCAGAGACTGTGGAATGTAAAAGCAGACGTGATACCTATGGTGATAGGAGCCTTGGGAAACATAACATCTGAATTGGAAGGCTACCTGAATAAACTCCCTGGAAACCACAGAATCGCTCCGCTACTCAAAGCAGCGCTCCTCGGAAGTGCCCACATCCTCCGTAAAACCTTGGATCTCCCAGAATCTTGGTAAGATTCCGAGACCTTGGATCACAACCGACAGTCAAACAGAAGTCGTGGAAAGAGGCATAATAATGTGATGTAACGTACCGTTAGCTCCTAATTTATCCCCACCAACCTCCACACAACACCATATCTGACCCAATCCTAATTTGGCGCGAAATCGGCTTAACCAGAAGCGTCCCCCATTTAAAATGATTGACTGATACTAGTTCAGTTTCACACGATGAAGGCTTACAACAAAGTGAGTGTATTACACAAATTGTATACAACTTTGAAACAGTAAGTGTCAAATTGAAAATGAAAACTTTACAAAAAGAGATAACGCCATCACAGCTATCCTGATGTTAATAATAACAGTTCATAGAGGAAACTGAAATTGAACATAAAAACAAGACGTCATAAACTCATGGCAGAGAATGACAGGACGAAGTGTGTCAAAATAAAAATTTAAGGATGATATAAAACACGAACACAAACAATAAGAATAAATATGCTACGCTTTTAGACCATGACAGTCCATCCTGTTCCTGACAACTTTAATTTATGGAAATTTAAAGTAATAAAATATTGCTTACTTATTTTAGCTTCTAAACTGGCTGCCTGTGTCACCTGCATTTTGTGCTCAGTCTGCAACGTAGACAGTTCTTGTTTAAGTGAAGTGATTTGGTCGTTAGCATTCTTGAATTCCGTCCTAACGTTAGAGTTATCTTCATAAATGGCATCCGTACGTGATTTCTGAATAGCTAGATCTGTTTTTATATCAGTAAGAGTTTGATCAAACGAGGAGTTATCTATCTTACAGGATGCATGGTCAGTCTTCAGCAGCGTAATTTCTGTTTGACCTGATGACATGTCCTTGCAAAGTGTGGAGGAATTTCTCTGTAGATCTGCAATTTCTTTTAGCAGTTTTGCATTTTCTACTTGCATTGCATGAACATCTCTTCGTAAATTTGTGACGTCATTCCTTAAGTCATAACATTCTGATTGCATCCCAGTCTGGTACTCTGGCGTGAATACAATAATTTCCTTCTCAGAAACTGGTTGACTGTCTGAATTTGGCTGATAGCAAGTGATCACGTGACCCATGAAGTCTTGTAAAATCTGAAACAAGTCAAATGCGTTCATCTTACATGTTTTCTGCAAAAAGAACAAGGGTTGTCCGCCCTTTTCTCCAGGCTGTTGAAGGGAACCGACCTCGCCTTTAAGAGAAGATGGCAGAAGATCTTTCATGGATTTGCGAGTCTGCATCATGGTGGTTCTGTCCATTGATGCCAGGGAAGATAACCTTGCATGTGCAGCACAAGCAGATGTCCTTTTCATCTACAAAACATTATAGCGTATATTTAAAAATATTTCGTTTGAAAGTTAACTTTAAGTTTCATACCAAGGAAGTGATCTGGATATTTTGGTTTTTCATTAAATCTCTTGCTTGGGATTAGAGCACTTAGTCTATTAATTTTTGTTTACAGATTTACATTCTGAATGTATCAAGAATTTGCTATGTAGATATGAGTCTTTATAAAGGCATTTATTCTTTAAAAAAAAAACTGTAACTGCTAAATTGAATAGTCTGTTTATTTTACTTCATACCACATTGGTCATAAACAACTGTATGATTTGTTATTGCAATATTAATATTATAGGACTTTATTTAAATGTTTTCTAGCTACATATGCATATAGAAATGTAACTAGGAGTAGGTTAACCTCATTGAATGCATATTAAGCAAATAAAACTATTTTAAAATTAGATTACACTCTCAAATAGGAATGATTAATAAACGATTTTTAAATTAGCGTGGACTTCTCAAATATGAATGATTATCTAGATAAAAACTATGACTTATACTTTTATAAAGAGATTTTGTATAAGACTTTCGGAACATTCGTGTGTATTCGCTCTGAAACAGTTGCTATATTCTCTTTATTATACAACCTTTCATAATAACATTACTAGAAAGTTTATAAATGATTTAAAAAGCAAAGAAAACACTTTTAACGGAATGTTGAGACACGATGTTAATAAATTGGCCTATTGATACATATTCCAAGCAAAATTATGCAATCATACCGTGTAGTTATTAAGACTGAATATATTAGAAGAAATCATTGCTTTATATATAATGAAATATATTCATATTTTAACAAGAATTATTTCTTTCAACTTTGCATCATATATATGTAGGAAACAATTTAATATGCTTTAAAAATTCCCCGCACTCCTGGAAACAGCAAGGAGTGGAAGTCCACCAGAGAAATTCCAAGGCTGAAAATATCGGAAGATAAAAAGTCTAACGCCTCCTCTGATGTGAAAGTGAGCGTTACAACAATACAACAAATATACTTAAAGTAGCAACATAAAGTGTCCGAGATTCGGTTTTTGTAACTGACACTTTAAATCTCTAATGCACTGTATTTTAAAGTTCCCAAACTTACTTTATGTTAACTGGCACTTTAAATCTCTAATGCACTGTATTTTAAAGTTCCCAAACTTACTTTATGTTAACTGGCACTTTAAATCTCTAATGCACTGTATTTTAAAGTGTCCAAACTTACTTTATGTTAACTGGCACTTTAAATCTCTAATGCACTGTATTTTAAAGTGTCCAAACTTACTTTATGTTAACTGGCGTTTAAATCTCTAATGCACTGTATTTTAAAGTGTCCAAACTTACTTTATGTTAACTGGCACTTTAAATCTCTAATGCACTGTATTTTAAAGTGTCCAAACTTACTTTATGTTAACTGGCACTTTAAATCTCTAATGCACTGTATTTTAAAGTGTCCAAACTTACTTTATGTTAACTGGCACTTTAAATCTCTAATGCACTGTATTTTAAAGTGTCCAAACTTGCCTTATGTTAAGTGACACTTTAAATCCCTAAAGCACTGTATTTTAAAGTGTCCAAACTTGCCTTATGTTAAGTGACAATTTAAATCCCTAAAGCACTGTATTTTAAAGTTCTCAAACTTACTTTATGTTAACTTACACTTTAAATCTCTAAAGCACTCTATTGCGTTCAATCTACGCAGAAATACTGGCTTGCAAGCAAAACAAGAAAAAATACCTGAAGTTCCTGACGTGCTGTTTCCACTGCAGTGGTAAGACTTTTCATGCACTCATCATGTGCTTCCGCCATCTTGCCCAATCCTTCAAAGTACTGTGCATTAATGTTGGCATCGACGACTTGACGCTGTTGTTCGATTTCAATTTCGTCCTGATAAAGTTGAATCAAAATACTTTCCAGCAACTTTGTCTGTTCTTTAATCTGAGCTGCCATTTCATCAGCATCCTTAAACACTGTTGCCCGGCAACTGGAGGTGAGAGACTGGCATACGTGGCTTGGAAGGAGTTTGGAATGAATACTAAGACACTGACTGCAGATTTTATTTTGGCATTCACTGCATGAATATTCTGCCGTCTGTTCCTTGTCGCAGAGGTCACAGTGCAAAGACAGCGGTGTGTTCTGATCAGTTTCATCATCCACATAAAAGTTTCTCTGGATATACAGTAAAAAAAAAAAAACTTCATCTCAAAAATGAATGTGTATGAGAATACGATGCAATATGCATGTGTTTGGAAGTGGCGTATCATTTGATACACTTAAAAAATCATATAGGTAAATCAGCATAAGGGAAATTATATTTTTGAAGAGATTTTCAACAAACTTTCAAAGAAGACAGACGATGAACAGTCAGATAGATACTATTTCCATACACTCTTGTGGAAAAGATTTTCTTTTTCTACGGGCAATATATTTAGGGGTGGTGTTGTCGAGAAATGGGTGTGAAAGCTAGAGTACGAATGGATTATGCCATTTCAAGTATTTCTGATTGTCTCACCTGAAAGTTGGCCACACCGCCAGCAGGTACAGGGTTAACTTTGCGACATGTAGGACACGTTATGGTGAGGGCAAAATCTTTGTCTTTGTCTTTGCTACTGATTGTCGCTCCAATATCCTCCTGGAAAAATAAACTTTAAAATTAATAATTAGTCGGTAAAACAAATAAAAAATATATTCAAACTTGATAGTGTGGTTTGTGTTAATATGCATTAAAGCGAAGAATTACAATACACACACACACACACACACACACACACACACACACGCACGCGCACACGCACACACACACACACACACACACACAAACTACGTTCGCTGACAAATGTCAAGCTCATTAAGAATCTATTACTAATTTTTAAAAATCATTAAAATGAAATTTGTAAATAATGATCATGAGCAACACTGAACTTTTCTTTACGAAATGAACACAAATATTCAGTACCAATATTAGCCAGTTTGTAAAATTGTACAATTTGAAAGAATACATGAACACACATCAACCCATTTAGAGTTTATAATATATAACTAAACTATCACAGTCAAATCGAATACGCATACCAACAACATAAACACTTTGTTAGTCATTTACATCTTGAGAATCAATCCATTATTATAAACACTTTGTTAGTTATTTACATATCGAGAATCAATCCATTATTATAAACAAACGTGTTATTTAATTAAAGTAATTTCAAAACAATTAATTAATTGTATTCTTTAAGAGAAAGATAACGAGAGATACAGCTAGAAAGTGTGTGAGAAAGAGAGAGAGAGAGAGTAAATGGAAAATTTGTTGCAATTGTGGCCATCGCCTAAACATCCACGTAAAGTAGCAAATCTTATATTCCACCTCCTCCACGTATATTAACTGACATCACGGTATACGTACTTGTTGTGACGACTGTGCTAGAGCCTCGAGACAGGAAAGGCAAAAGGTGTGGAAACAAGGTAAGAGTTTGGGGCGTCGCCCTTGGTAAGGCTCCAGGCAAACACTACACGTCATGCGACTGTCCAACTCCTTAGGTGTTCGTAAATCATCGTTCGATGCCATTGTATAATACTTGACTTTTATCAGATCAGCAGTTTTAGTTTGTTGCTTGTAATATTCAGTTAAAGTGTGAAAACTTTGAAGTTATCGGAGGTGAATTAAGACCTGTGATTTGCATGTCTACTTTCTGTTTCGTGCAAGGGAGTGCATTCACATGAATGTTGTTCTATTGAAAAGAGCAGTCTCCCATGTATTTACGAATTTGATATCAACGGCAGAGCATGTCAGAGAGGAGGCAAAGTTGACATTAAAAAAAATTCTATAAGTCTTTTCCATTCTCTCTCTCTCTCTCTCTCTCTCTCTCTCTCTCTCTCTCTCTCTCTCTCTCTCGCACACACACACACACACACACACACACTCACAATGCATGTGTTCACACTTAGATGTAGGTAGCACATATTTAGGACTGATGTGGTTGTATTTGCAATACTTAATAAATATTGAGAAAACATTATTTGTTTATTTATGACTGCTTGCTAATTTCTAATTTTAATCCTTTTAATGTTTAAGCAAAATTCATAAGTATTCGTTTAGAGACAAGAATAACTCGTTCAATCTTTACTAGTTTCTGCTTCGTAATTTTAATTTAAAGCATTTCAATTCCTTTAGTTTCCCTTTCCAAAAAATATATTAAATAAAATATATGCACAAAATAAATTATATAATATTGATAAAATTATGAATAACTGTACTTTCTTATTTTTTTCTAATTTCAAAATTTATAAAATAATACTTCAAAAGAAGAGAATATCGGATTATAAAAATAAATTAAATAATGTTAGTACCATAACGTATCCAATTATTTCCTAGTATTAAAGCAAGTCTTTTCATTTAATTTTAAAACATCTTTCAAATACTGTATAATTTTAAAAAAAGAAATTGTAGTAATGTTTTACCTGCAACTGTCAAAATTACATTAAGAAAGCTCATTTAAATTTTAAAAGTCGAGAAATAAGCATTTTCATTTTAATAAATAAACTTAGCTGCCTCCCATGGTGAAGATTAGAAACTGAATTATATATGGTGGAGTAAATTTACTTAACCGTATTTCTAAACTTAACTGTTATATAAATTGTTAAATGTCAAAGTGACCCGACCTTGGGCACTGCTTATGATAATATTTTTGAAGTGCCAAACAACTCAGGTGGACAATATGCTACAAAGAAACAATTTATTAAAATGCATAAGAATACATGTTTTTCAGTTAGCGGTTATCAAATATTACTCATTAATGTCTATGAATATCTTAACGCATTAACAATTCTGTTGAAGGTCAACCTTGAGCATATTAGTATACGACACAAAAATGCATTAACGATCATTTACCGCATCTGAAAGAAACAAAATATTAAGCTAGTAAATGTAATTAACTGTATTAATATGTGAATATAGAAATTATCAAATAATAAATTCCACATGCAATTAGAAATATTCATTGTAAAATAACTCAGAATGCTCATAATACAAAAGCTATTTAAATGAATTAACAATTATGTGCGGAAAAATATCAGCAGGATTAGTCAAAAATCTTTCATTATCTTGAGCACTTTCATAATTTCATTATTTAAAAAAAACACAACAAATAATCCTCTCCCTCAGTAAAATAAAAACACTCTTACTCCAGAATGTATTTAGTTCACAATAATCGCATTATTATCAGTAAAGCGACACTTATGGTTATTTTCAAGAAGTGTGTTGTTGATAACATCTCCTCCAAACACCCAACTATCCATAATATTATGATGGGCTAATTATCTCTGCTTCTCTCAAAAGTAATCGTTCGTTCCATGATTCATCTATGTTGAAGACAGAGCAAACATTATTATGATATCTCGTGTGTTTTCTCACTTTTCCATTTTACTATACACAAAGGTATAATTTAAAGAATGAAAATAATTCCTAACTGTTGATTTTCTTTTAGTTTAAATTGTCGAAAGAATAATACATTTATATATGACATTATTTCTTAGCATTTTTTTTTATCTGTTCTATGACAGTAGCCAGGTTTGTGTAGATAAATGGTATATGATCACAGTGTCATATGATGGGAAATTTTCCCATATATTTTATATAAATTTTCTTGACATGCAATTTTAATTGAACGCTATTTGTAATTCGAATTGTGGATATTTCATAATGCTTGTTTTGGAAGTGAGGTCATGAACGAATGAGTCGTGCATGGTGGCAGATTTACTGACCGGTGTTTGGTACTTGTGTCAATTAGGTGAGCAAAGGTTTTGTTATAATTTTGCGTGACCATGGCCAATAAATGTGGCAAGTGATTATTAATGAGGGTGTGTGTGTGTGTGTGTGTGTGTGAGTGCGCGTGTATATGTGTGTGTGTGTTTGGGTATACAATAGAAGGCGTTGTTATCAGGCCGGCAGAGGTGGTTGGAAATTGTTAAGAAAGTCATAATAGTATTAGCTCTAGGTAATTGGCTGGATCGAAGATGTGTCTAGCAGAGACATATGTGATTTCAAGGGGAGATAAAAGTGATAGAGAACTTTACCCTTTACTCTTTTTCCAATCGTCTCTTGGGGTGAGCGTTTTGAGACTGGGTTCCTCCCTATTTGTGATTGTACATGGAGGAGTAAACCCTGGCTGGATAAGATAAAGGTGTCTTTATGTTGTGTGAATGGTTAGACTTTATACTATGATGCTATGTTTTGTTTTGAACATGTTAACCTTTATTTCTTTCAGAGCCTATGGCAAACTTAGTACTTAGTAATGGAGCAATTGACTGGACACTTAGACTCTGCAATTGCTTGTGTTTCAGGATTTTGTTTTTGGTTTCATCTTGATCTCTATCTTTGATTTCAGTGTGGGATTTGGAATCTGTTCCTGATGTGATGTCATGTCCTATTGCAGTCTACCAGCGTGTTGTACGTCACTCGTGATCGAGAACGTGACTACAGTGTGGCTTGAACTTGCTCCCTATGGCATTATGATGAAAACTAGGACATAATATATATTTACCTATTTTTCTAAATATTGTTAACCTTTATTAAAATTCTTGTTATTAACTCTTTAATCTAGCGCATTTGTTAGTGGAAAATAATATTTTTAACGTTTGTTATCGTAGTCTGAAGTGATAATCTAATGATTAAACTTGTTCTTTGTTCGTCTATTCATAACTGTTGTACATCCATTTCATAAAATCGATTCTCAGCTTATAACTGAGTGGGGGCGAGTTAACTTGGCGGCGTATTAGTATATCGGCGTAACAGTTGCAGATATACATATATAACCACTGACCCTACTCTACATTTGGCACTTGTAGATGTATTATATCATAACTAATTACTAAAATTTGATATAATTCATTATTACAAAGTCACCCCAGAGTACAGCGGCGACACACAGCATTTCTCCTTGGTGTTCTAATGGCAGTAAATTCACTTCCAAATCAAACAGCATGCAACACCAAGTGCCCTTTCAAACTCTCCCATATTAATTGACTCCTTCCTTGATTTTATTCCTTTGAAACTACATGAATTATAATTTCCATTTTCTTTCAATTTGTGTTTTTCAATGTAATAATTATATACACTCAGCGTCTGTGTGCATACAAATGCCAGCCTCGATCATACTCATTCACGCCCACCATTAATGGCGTTATTAACATAATAAAGCTTTACAACTGCCTGTACTAACATCATGCTATTGATCCGCCTGCAAAAAAATCAAGATATAGATCTTACTACATTAACATCATGATATAGATCTACATCCAGTTATACACTTGACTACACAATCATCATGCTACGACACTAACACCAAATTACATATCTGACTACACTGGCTATATTTTAAAAAAAAGTATAGATGTGTCTGCACTAATAAAGCTAGTTATAGATCTAGCTGCACAATATTCAAGCTATAGATCTAGCTGCACTAATATCAAGCTACGTATCTGACTGCACTAATAACAAATTATAGACATGGTTGCACTAACATTCCACTGAAACTAGTTGGCCATTTATCTTCCAGTTTGCAGGTTTCATCATCATATGTTTCGAGCCACACCTTTTCACCAGGACTGAGTTTTACTATTGCATGTCCAGTACTAGAGGTTTCTGGATGTGTTATTGTAAATCCAATCCGCCCAGTGTCTTGGACTATGCGAACTCTGTTACAATTGCCAACAGAATATATTGTGATAAAAAATAAGTAGGTGCCTGCAACTGGTGCAGTGAAGATTCCAGTCTTGTTATCGTAAGCGTCTCCCACATTTGATACAACAGTTCCAAATACAATTGTCGTCTTCTTTGTTGTTGTTATGGGTTCGGCCATGAGAGCGAAAAAGAAAACTAAGGTGCCGACGTTTTCTAAAACAAACGAAAAACCAACATGAATTATTAACTGTTGTTAGTTATTTAACTATCACCATCTGAAGCATTCATTCGTTAATATTTCAATATGGATAGGTATGCTAGTATGGAAATTTCAGAGCTTCTTGATGAAAGAACATTATTTAAAATAATAAATCTTCACCTCCGATTTCAACTTTTAAAAACAGAGAGAGTGAGAGAGAGTGAGAGAGTGAAAGAAAGAGTGAGTGAGAGAGAGACGACAAAGATATAGATTGAAAGTGTAAGAGTGGTTGCTATTTTTACTTATTTATACTCTCTCCACCAATTCATGTAAAATTAGTAAAATATGGTTTGCTCTATGAATAGAAATACATCTCAACAAACCCCTCAAAAAATATTTTACACATCTTAGAAATGAAATGGATAAAATTTGACAAAACCAATATTTAGGACTAGCAAAAGTCATACACCCACTTATAGATTAATGGGTAAAAACTACTTTGACTATTATTTTTTAAACATAACTAGACAAGAACAATCCCAAATATCCAAACTACCGCTTGGCAGCGAATGTACACGACACCAAAAATAGTCTGCATCATTGGGGATCTCCTAACAGTCGAACGTGCTATTAAAATATGTACAACAGTAGGATTAGAAAGAATAAAGTAAATTGAGTTTCTAATTAAAATCAAATTTCTGACGACTATAACTGGGAGCTTAGAAACCTAATCAGCACAGAACTGAGTATCAATAGGCTAAACAAATCGCACATCCTCTGACAAAAGATGATAAGAATAAATGATTCTTAGACACACAAAAATGGGGAGCATGGCGATAATAAGAAACCCGCATGATTATTAAAGACGCATTACTATGAACTAACAACAGTGATAATTTTACCTATTTCAGTTAATATAATTTAATTATTTAATTAACAACAACAGCAAAATGCATTAGAAAATCAAAATAAATAACGGTAAGCGATAGGTGAAATAGTTAAGGGGGAAAATATAATACAACAAAATGGCAGCAAGACTAATGGTAGTAATCCAGATAATAATATTATTATTATTATTTTTATTATTATTATTATTATTCAGTTCAATAATTAATAGAAAAATGGGAGGCCGAGGTCTCAAGAATATCAAACATGTCATTGAAGGAGAAGTCATTGGCCTTGTGGACTACTGGAATAACAACGAAGATGATCCACTGATAGAAGCAGTAAAGATGAGTGGATTATTCCAACCCCCAGAAACAAACAAAGAAACATGGAAGAAAACAACGAAGCAAGAGCTAGCACATACCTGGAGCCAGAAACCTCTGCATGACCAGTATGTACGACAAGTCGACGAAATATCAACAAAACAATCAACGTACAAATGTTTGAAAGAGGCTGGATTGAAAGCAGAAACAGAAGCACTCATAACAGCTGCACAAGATCAAGCACTCAACACCAAAGCACACAAAACGAAAATCATGAAAATTTCAAATGATTCCAAATGTCGACTCTGCAAATCCATGGATGAGACAACAGAACACATACTATCTGGATGTCAGGTTCTGGCAGGAACAGAATACACCAAACGACACAATGAAGTGGCAAAACATACATAGAAATCTGTGAAAGAACAATGGCATAAAAACCACAGAAAGAGCATGGATGCACCATCCAGAAGCAGTCACCGAAACAGAAGAAGTCAAAATACTGTGGGATTTCGAGATAAGAACAGATCGGGTGATTCCTGCACGAAGACCAGACATTGTAGTTCTCAATAAGTCCAAAAGAACAGTAACAATCATTGATGTCGCTGTTTCAAGTGATAGAAACATAAAAACAAAAGAAAGAGAAACATTAGAAAAATACCAAGACCTCAGATTAGAAATTCAGACTGTGGAATGTAAAAGCAGTAGTGATACCTATAGTGATAGGAGCCTTGGGGAACATAACATCTGAATTGGAAGGCTACCTGAATAAACTCCCTGGAAACCACACACTCGCTCCACTATTCAAAGCAGCGCTCCTCGGAAGTGCCCACATCCTCCGTAAAACCTTGGATCTCCCAGAACTTTGGTAAGATTCCGAAACCTTGGATCACAACCGACAGTCAAACAGAAGTCGTGGAATGAGGCATAATAATGTGATGTAACGTACCGTTAACTCCTAATTTATCCCCACCAACCACACAACACCGTATCTGACCCAATCCTAATTTGGCGCGAAATCGGTTTAACCAGAAGCGTCCCCCATTTAAAATGATTGACTGATACCAGTTCAGTTTCACACGATAAAGGCTTACAACAAAGTGCGTGTATTACACAAATTGTATACAACTTTGAAACAGTAAGTGTCAAATTGAAAATGAAAACTTTACGAAAAGAGATAACGCCATCACAGCTATCCTGATGTTAATAATAACAGTTCATGGAGGAAACTGAAATTGAACATAAAAACAAGACCTCATACACTCATGGCAGAGAATGACAGGACGAAGTGTGTCAAAATAAAAATTTAAGGATGATATAAAACACGAACACTAACAATAAGAATAAATATGCTACGCTTTTAGACCATGGCAGTCCATCCTGTTCCTGACAACTTTAATTAATGGAAATTTAAAGTAATAAATTATTGCTTACTTATTTGAGCTTGTAAAGTAGATATATTTGCCATATTCGTTTTGTGTTCATCTTGTAGAGTTGTGATTTGTCGATCACAAGATTTTAATTCATTGGAAAGTTTGGAGTTTTCTGACTTAAGAGTAGTCACGTCCTTTTCTTGGTTTGTCTGAATTGCTTGAACCGATGTTAAAAGTGGGCTCAGTTTGGCAGTATCTATGATGAGTTTATCTATTTGAGTTTGTAAACTGGCTGCCTGTGTCACCTGCATTTTGTGTTCAGTCTGCAAAGTAGACAGTTCTTGTTTAAGTGAAGTGATTTGGTCGTTAGCTTTCTTGAATTCTATCCTAACGTTAGAGTTATCTTCATAAATGGCATCCGTACGTGATTTCTCAATAGCTAGATCTGTTTTCATATCAGTAAGAGTTTGATCAAACGAGGAGTTATCTATCTTACAGGATGCATGGTCAGTCTTCAGCAGCGTAATTTCTGTTTGAACTAATGACATGTCCTTGCAAAGTGTGGAGGAATTTATGCGTAGATCTGCAATTTCTTTTAGCAGTTTTGCATTTTCTACTTGCATTGCATGAACAGCTCTTCGTAAATTTGTGACGTCATTCCTTAAATCATAACCTTCTGATTGCATCGCAGTCTGATACTCTGGCGTGAATACAATAATTTCCTTCTCAGAAACTGGTTGACTGTCTGAATTTGCCTGAGAGCAAGAGATCACGTGACCCATGAAGTCTTGTAAAACCTTAAACAAATCAAATGCGTTCATCTTACATGTTTTCTGCAAAAAGAACAAGGGTTGTCCGCCCTTTTCTCCAGGCTGTTGAAGGGAACCGACCTCGCCTTTAAGAGAAGATGGCAAAAGATCTTTCATGGATTTGAGAGTCTGCATCATGGTGGTTCTGTCCATTGATGCCTGGGAAGATAACCTTGCATGTGCAGCACAAGCAGATGTCCTCTTCATCTACAAAACATTATAGAGTATATTTAAAAAAATTTCGTTTGAAAGTTAACTTTAAATTTCATACCAAGGAAGTGATCTGGCTATTTTGTTTTTCATTAAATCTCTTGCGTGGGATTAGAGCATTTAGTCTATTAATTTTTGTTTACAGATTTACATTCCGAATATATCAGGTATCTGCTATGTAGATATGAGTCTTTATAAAGGCATTTATTCTAAAAAAAAATTTAACTGCTAAAGTGAATAGTCTGTTTCTTTTACTTCATACCACATTTGTCAATAACAACTGTATGATTTGTTATTGCAATAATAATATTATAGGACTTTATTAAAAGTTTTGTAGCTACAACGACAATTTATTTTGTCGATTGCTATGCATATAGAAATGTAACTAGGAGTAGATAACTCTTTGAATGCATATTAAGAAAATAAACTATTTTAAAATTAGATTACACTCTCAAATATGAATGATTAATAAACTATTTTAAAATTAGCGTGGACTTCTCAAATATGAATGATTATCTAGATAAAAATTATAACTTATACTTTTATAAAGAGATTTTGTATAAGTCTTTCGGAACATTCGTGTGTATTCGCTCTGAAACAGTTGCTATATTCTCTTTATTATACAACCTTTCATAATAACATTACTAGAAAGTTTATAAATGATTTAAAAAGCAAAGAAAACACTTTTAACGGAATGTTGAGACACGATGTTAATAAATTGGCCTATTGATACATATTCCAAGCAAAATTATGCAATCATACCGTGTAGTTATAAAGACTGAATATGAGAAGAAATCATTGCTTTATATATAATGAAATATATTCATATTTTAACAAGACTTATTTCTTTCATCTTTGCATCATATATATGTAGGAAACAATTAAATATGTTTAAAAAATTCCCCGCACTCCTGGAAACAGCAAGGAGTGGAAGTCCACCAGAGGAATTCCAAGGCTGAAAATATCGGAAGATAAAAAGTCTAACGCCTCCTCTGATGTGAAAGTGAGCGTTACAACAATACAACAAATATACTTAAAGTAGTAACATAAAGTGTCCGAGATTCGGTTTTTGTAACTGACACTTTAAATCTCTAATGCACTGTATTTTAAAGTTCCCAAACTTACTTTATGTTAACTGGCACTTTAAATCTCTAATGCACTGTATTTTAAAGTGTCCAAACTTGCCTTATGTTAAGTGACACTTTAAATCTCTAAAGCACTCTATTGCGTTCAATCTACGCAGAAATACTGGCATGCAAGCAAAACAAGAAAAAAATACCTGAAGTTCCTGACGTGCTGCTTCCACTGCAGTGGTAAGACTTTTCATGCACTCATCACGTGCTTCCGCCATCTTGCCCAATCCTTCAACGTACTGTTTATTAATGCTGGCATCGACGACTTGACGCTGTTGTTCGATTTCAATTTCGTCCTCATAAAGTTGAATCAAAATACTTTCCAGCAACTTTGTCTGTTCTTTGATCTGAGCTGCCATTTCATCAGCATCCTTAAAAACTGTTGCCCGGCAACTTGGGGTGAGAGACTGGCATACGTGGCTTGGAAGGAGTTTGGAATAAATACTAAGACACTGACTGCAGATTTTATTTTGGCATTCACTGCAGGAATATTCTGCCGTCTGTTCCTTGTCGCAGAGGCCACAGTGCAAAGACAGCGGTGTGTTCTGATCAGTTTCATCATCCACATAAAAGTTTCTCTGGATATACAGTAAAAAAACAACAAAAAACTTAATCTCAAAAATGAATGTGTATGAGAATACGATGCAATGTGCATGTCTTTGGAAGTGGCGTATCATTTGATACACTTAAAAAATCATATAGGTAAATCAGCATAAGGGGAATTATATTTTTGAAGAGATTTTCAACAATCTTACAAAGAAGACAGACGATGAACAGTCAGATAGATACTGCTTCCATACACTCTTGTGGAAAAGAGTTTCTTTTTCTACGGGCAATATATTTAGGGGTGGGGGGTGTCGAGAAATGGGTGTGAAAGCTGGAGTACGAATGGATTATGCCATTTCACGTATTTCTGTTTGTCTCACCTGAAAGTTGGCCACACCGCCAGCAGGTACAGGGCTAACTTTGCGACATGTAGGACACGTTATGGTGAGGGCAAAATCTTTGTCTTTGTCTTTGCTACTGATTGTCGCTCCAATATCCTCCTGGAAAAATAAACTTTAAAATTAATAATTAGTCGGTAAAACAAATAAAAAATATATTCAAACTTGATAGTGTGGTTTGTCTTAATATGCATTAAAGCGAAGAATTACAATAGACACACACACACACACACACACACACACACACACACACACACACACACACAAACTACGCTCGCTGACAAATATCAAGCTCATTAAGAATCTATTACTAATTTTTAAAAATCATTGAAATGAAATTTGTAAATAATGATCATGAGCAACACTGAACTTTTCTTTACGAAATGAACACAAATATTCAGTACCAATATTAGTCAGTTTGTAAAATTGTATAATTTGAAAGAATACATGAACACACATAAACCCACTTAGAGTTTATAATATGTAACTAAACTATCATAGTCAAATTGAATACGCATACCAACAACATAAACACTTTGTTAGTTATTTACATCTTGAGAATCAATCCATTATTATAAACACGTATGTTATTTAATTAAAGTAATTTCAAAACAATTAATTAATTGTATTCTTTAAGAGAAAGATAACGAGAGATACAGCTAGAAAGTGTGTGAGAAAGAGAGAGAGAGAGAGTAAATGGAAAATTTGTTGCAATTGTGGCCATCGCCTAAATATCATAAAGTAGCAAATCTTATATTCCACCTCCTCCACGTATATTAACTGACATCACGGTATACGTACTTGTTGTGACGACTGTGCTAGAGCCTCGAGACAGGAAAGGCAAAAGGTGTGGAAACAAGGTAAGAGTTTGGGGTGTCGCCCTGGGTAACGCTCCAGACAAACACTACACGTCATTCGACTGTCCACCTCCTTAGGTGTTCGTAAATCATCATTCGATGCCATTGTATAATACTTGACTTTTGTCAGATCAGCAGTTTTCGCTTGTTGCTAGTAATATTCAATTAAATTGTGAAAACTTTGAAGTTATCGGAGGTGAATTAAGACCTGTGATTTGCACGTCTACTTTCTGTTTCGTGCAAGGGAGTG
>CM054183.1:18571474-18741474 GCA_028829895.1 Sinotaia quadrata | reverse complement strand
GTTATACATGGAGCAGTAAATCCTGGCTAGATAAGGTAAAGGTGTCTTTGTGTTGTGTGAATGGTTAGGCTTGATGCTATGTTTTGTTTTGAACATGTTAACATTTATTTCTTTCAGAGGCCTATTGCAAACTTAGTGCTTATTAATGGAGCAATTGATTGGACACTTAGACTCTGCAATTGCTTGTGTTTCAGGGTTTTGTTTTTGGTTTCATCTTGATCTCTATCTTTGATTTAAGTGTGGGATTTGGAATCTGTTCCTGATGTGATGTCATGTCCTATTGCAGTCTACCAGCGTGTTGTTCACTCGTGATCGAGAACGTGACTACAGTGTGGCTTGAACTTGCTCCCTATGGCATAATGATGAAAACTAGGACATAATATATATTTACCTATTTTTCTAAATATTGTTAACCTTTATTAAAATTCTTGTTATTAACTCTTTAATCTCGCGTATTTGTTAATTAAAAGTAATTTCTATTGTCTGTTATCGTAGTTTGAAGTGATAATCTAATGATTAAACTTATTCTTTCTTTGTCTATTCATAATTGTTGTACATCCATTTCATAAAATCGATTCTCAGCTTATAACTGAGTGGGGGGCGTGAGCCAACTTGGCGGCGTACTAGTATATCGGCATAACAGTTGCAGATATACATATATAACCAGTGACCCTACTCTGCATTTGGCACTTGTACATGTATTATATCCTAACTAATTACTACTATTTGATATAATTCATTATTACAAAGTCACCCCAGAGTACAGCGGCGACACACAGCATTTCTCCTTGGTGTTCTAATGGCAGTAAATTCACTTCCAAATCAGACAGCATGCAACACCAAGTGCCCTTTCAAACTCTCCCATAATAATTGACTCCTTCCTTGATTTTATTCCTTTGAAACTACATGAATTATAATTTCCATTTTCTTTCAATTTGTGTTTTTCAATATAATAATTATATACACTCAGCGTCTGTGTGCATACAAATGCCAGCCTCGATCATACTCATTCACGCCCACCATTAATGGCGTTATTAACATAATAAAGCTTTACAACTACCTGTACTAACATCATGCTATAGATCCGCCTGCACTAAAATCAAGATATAGATATGACTACATTAACATCATGATATAGATCTACATTCAGTTATACACTTGACTACACAATCATCATTCTACGACACTAACACCAAATTACATATCTGACTACACTGGCTATATTAAAAAAAGTACAGATGTGTCTGCAGTAATATAAAGCTAGTTATAGATCTAGCTGCACTAATATCAAGCTACGTATCTGACTGCACTAATAACAAATTATAGACCTGGTTGCACTAACATTCCACTGAAAGTAGTTGGAAACGTATCTTTCAGTTTGCAGGTTTCATCATCATATGTTTGGAGCCACACCTTTTCACCAGGACTGAGTTTTACTATTGCATGTCCAGTGCTAGAGGTATTTGGTCGTGTTATTGTCAATCCAATCATTTTAGTGCCTTTGAAAATGCATACTCTGTTATAAGTGTCAAAAGAATACATAGTGATAAAAAATAAGTAGGTGCCTGCAACTGGTGCAGTGAAGATTCCAGTCTTAGCATCGTAAGCGTCTCCCACATTTGATACAACACGTCCAAATACAATTGTCGTCTTCTTTGTTGTTGTTATGGGTTTGTCCATGAGAGCGAAAAAGGAAACTAAGGTGCCGACGTTTTCTAAAACAAATGAAAAACCAACAAGAATTATTAATTAGTATTAGTTATTTAACTATCACCATGTTAATCATTCATTCGTTAATATTTCAATATGGATAGGTATGCTAGTATGGAAATTTCAGAGCTTCTTGATGGAAGAACATTATTTAAAATAATAAATCTTCACCTCCGATTTCAACTTTTAAAAACAGAGAGAGTGAGAGAGAGTGAGAGAGTGAAAGAAAGAGTGAGTGAGAGAGAGACGACAAAGAGATAGATTGAAAGTGTAAGAGTAGTTGCTATTTTTACTTATTTATACTCTCTCCACCAATTCATGTAAAATTAGTAAAATATGGTTTGCTCTATGAATATAAATGCATCTCAAGAAACCTCTCAAAACGAATTTGCACATCTTTGAAAAGAAATGGATAAAATTTGACAAAACCAATATTTAGGACTAGCAAAAGGCATACACCCACTTATAGATTAATGTGTAAAAACTACTTTGACTATTATTTTTAAACACAACTAGACAGGAACAATCCCACATATCCAAACTACCGCTTGGCAGCGAATGTACACGACACCAATAATAGTCTGCACCATTGGGGATCTCTTGACAGTCGAACGTGCTATTAAAAAATGTACAACAGTAGGATTAGAAAGAATAAAGTAAATTGAGTTTCTAATTAAAATCAAATTTCTGACGACTATAACAGGGAGCTTAGAAACCTAATCAGCACAGAACTGAGTATCAATAGGCTAAACAAACCTCACATCCTCTGACAAAAGAACATAAGAATAAATGATTCTTAGACACACAAAAAAGGGGAGCATGGCGATAATAAAAAACCCGCATGATTATTAAAGACGCATTACTATGAACTAACAACAGTGATAATATTACCTATTTCAGTTAATATAATTTAATTATTTAAAATAACAACAATATCAAAAATCATTAGAAAATCAAAATAAATAAGGGTAAGCGATAAGTGAAATAGTTAAGGGGGAAAATATAATACAGCAAAATGGCAGCAATACTAATGGTAGTAATCCAGATGAAATAATAATAATAATAATAATAATAATAATAATAATAATAATAAGCAGAAGCAGTCACCGAAACAGAAGAAGTCAAAATACTGTGGGACTTCGAGATAAGAACAGATCGGGTGATTCCTGCACGAAGACCAAACATTGTAGTTCTCAATATGTCCAACAGAACAGTAACAATCATTGATGTCGCTGTTCCAAGTGATAGAAACATAAAAACAAAAGAAAGAGAAAAAATAGAAAAATACCAAGACCTCAGATATAAATTCGAGACTGTGGAATGTAAAAGCAGAAGTGATACCTAGAGTGATAGGAGCCTTGGGGAACATAACATCTGAATTGGAAGGCGACCTGAATAAACTGCCCGGAAACCACAGAATCGCTCCACTATTCAAAGCAGCGCTCCTCGGAAGTGCCCACATCCTCCGTAAAACCTTGGATCTCCCAGAATCTTGGTAAGATTCCGAGACCTTGGATCACAACCGACAGTCAAACAGAAGTCGTGGAAAGAGGCATAATAATATGATGTAACGTACCGTTAGCTCCTAATTTATCCCCACCAACCACACAACACCATATCTGAATCAATCCTAATTTGGCGCGAAATCGGCTTAACCAGAAACGTCCCCCTTTAAAATGATTGACTGATACCAGTTCAGTTTCACACGATGAAGGCTTACAACAAAGTGCATGCATTACACAAATTGTATACAACTTTGAAACAGTAAGTGTCAAATTGAAAATGAAAACTTTACAAAAAGAGATAACGCCATCACAGATATCCTGATGTTAATAATAACAGTTCATAGAGGAAACTGAAATTGAACATAAAAACAAGACGTCATAAACTCATGGCAGAGAATGACAGGACGATGAGTGTCAAAATAAAAATTTAAGGATGACATAAAACACGAATACAAACAATAAGAATAAATACGCCACGCTTTTAGACCATGACAGTCCATCCTGTTCCTGACAACTTTAATTAATGGAAATTTAAAGTAATAAATTATTGCTTACTTATTTGAGCTTGTAAAGTAGATATATTTGCCATATTCGTTTTGTGTTCATCTTGTAGAGTTGTGATTTGTCGATCACGTGACTTTAATTCATTGGAAAGTTTGGAGTTTTCTGACTTAAGAGCAGTCACGTCCTTTTTCTGGTTCGTCTGAATTGCTTGAACCGACATTAGGATTGGATTCAGCTGGGCAGTATCAGTGACGAGTTTGTTTATCTGAGTTTGCAAACTGGCTATCTGGGTCATCTGCATTTTGTGCTCAGCTTGTAAAGTAGTCAGCTCTTGCTTTTGAGATGTGATTTGCTGATCACAAGATTTTAATTCTTTAGAAAGATTCGAGTTTTCTGACTTAAGAGTAGTCACGTCCTTTTCTTGATTTGTCTGAATTGCTTGAACCGATGTTAAAAGTGGGCTCAGTTTGGCAGTATCTATGATGAGTTTATCCATTTGAGTTTGTAAACTGGCTGCCTGTGTCACCTGCATTTTGTGCTCAGTCTGCAAAGTAGACAGTTCTTGTTTAAGTGAAGTGATTTGGTCGTTAGCTTTCTTGAATTCTATCCTAACGTTAGAGTTATCTTCATAAATGGCATCCGTACGTGATTTCTGAATAGCTAGATCTGTTTTCATATCAGTAAGAGTTTGATCAAACGAGGAGTTATCTATCTTACAGGATACATGGTCAGTCTTCAGCAGCGTAATTTCTGTTTGAACTGATGACATGTCCTTGCAAAGTGTGGAGGAATTTCTGTGTAGATCTGCAATTTCTTTTAGCAGTTTTGCATTTTCTACTTGCATTGCTTGAACATCTCTTCGTAAATTTGTGACGTCATTCCTTAAGTCATAACCTTCTGATTGCATCGCAGTCTGATACTCTGGCGTGAATACAATAATTTCCTTCTCAGAAACTGGTTGACTGTCTGAATTTGCCTGAGAGCAAGACATCACGTGACCCATGAAGTCTTGTAAAACCTTAAACAAATCGAATGCGTTCATCTGACATGTTTTCTGCAAAAAGAACAAGGGTTGTCCGCCCTTTTCTCCAGGCTGTTGAAGGGAACCGACCTCGCCTTTAGTAAGAGAAGATGGCAAAAGTTCTTTCATGGATTTGCGAGTCTGCATCATGGTGGTTCTGTCCATTGATGCCAGGGAAGATAACCTTGCATGTGCAGCACGAGCAGATGTCCTCTTCATCTACAAAACATTATAGCGTATATTTAAAAATATTTCGTTTGAAAATTAACTTTAAATTTCATACCAAGGAAGTGATCTGGTTATTTTGTTTTTCATTAAATCTCTTGTGTGGGATTCGAGCATTTAGTCTATTAATTTTTACAGTCTGAATGTATCAGGTATCTGCTATGTAGATATGAGTCTTTATACAAGGCATTTATTCTTTAAAAAAAACTGTAATTGCTAAATTGAATAGTCTGTTTATTTTACTTCATACCACATTTGTCATAAACAACTGTATGATTTGTTATTGCGATATTAATATTATAGGAATTTATTTAAAAGTTTTCTAGCTACAACGACAATTTATTTTGTGAATTGCTATGCATATAGAAATGTAACTAGGAGTAGGTTAACCTCTTTGAATGCATATTAAGCAAATAAACTATTTTTAAATTAGCTTGGTCTCTCAAATATGAATAATTAATAAACTATTTTTAAATTAGCGTGGAATTCTCAAATAGGAATGATTATCTAGATAAAAATTATGACTTATACTTTTATAAAGAGATTTTGTATAAGACTTTCGGAACATTCGTGTGTATTCGCTCTGAAACAGTTGCTATATTCTCTTTATTATACAAATTTCATAATAACATTACTAGAAAGTTTATAAATGCTTTAAAAAGCAAAGAAAGCACATTTAACGGAATATTGAGACACGATGTTAATAAATTGGCCTATTGATACATATTCCAAGCAACATTATGCTATCATATCGTGTAATTATTAAGACTGAATATGAGAAGAAATCATTGCTTTATATATAATGAAATATATTCATATTTTAACAAGACTTATTTCTTTCAACTTTGCATCATATATGTAGGAAACAATTAAATATGCTTAAAATTCTTACAATTAAATACGCTTAAGTGCAAGTCCACCAGAGGAATTCCAAGGCTGAAAATATCGGAAGATAAAAAGTCTAACGCCTCCTCTGAT
The DNA here is from genome assembly GCA_028829895.1 of Sinotaia quadrata. NCBI lineage: Eukaryota > Metazoa > Mollusca > Gastropoda > Architaenioglossa > Viviparidae > Sinotaia > Sinotaia quadrata. The sequence continues at coordinate 18,735,531 of CM054183.1, read as the reverse complement.
GTGAAAGTGAGCGTTTCAACAATACAACAAATATACTTAAAGTAGCAACATAAAGTGTCCGAGATTCGGTTTTTGTAACTGACACTTTAAATCCCTAAAGCACTGTATTTTAAAGTTCCCAAACTTACCTTATGTTAACTGGCACATTAAATCTCTAATGCACTGAATTATAAAGTGTCCAAACTTGCCTTATGTTAAGTGACACTTTAAATCCCTAAAGAACTCTATTGCGTTAAATCTATGCAAAAATACTGGCATGCAAGCAAAACAAGAAAAAGCACCTGTCCATTACCTGAAGTTCCTCACGTGCTGTTTTCACTGCAGTGGTAAGACTTTTCATGCACTCATCACGTGCTTCCGCCATCTTGCCCAATCCTTCAACGTACTGTGCATTAATGCTGGCATCGACGACTTGACGCTGTTGCTCGATTTCATTTTCGTCCTCATCAAGTTGAATCAAAATACTTTCCAGCAACTTTGTCTGTTCTTTGATCTGAGCTGCCATTTCATCAGCATCCGTAAAAACTGTTGCCTGGCAACTGGAGGTGAGAGACTGGCATACGTGGTTTGGAAGGAGTTTGGAATGAAAACTAAGACACTGACTGCAGATTTGTTTTTGGCATTCACTGCAGGAATGCTCTGCCGCCTGTTCCTTGTCGCAGAGGTCACAGTGCAAAGACAGCGGTGTGTTCTGATCCGTTTCATCATCCACATAAAAGTTTCTCTGGATATACAGAAAAAAAAAATCATCTAAAAAATGAAAGTGTATGAGAATACGATACAATGTGCATGTCTTTGGAAGTGGCGTATCATTTGATACGCTAAAAAAATTCATTAGGTAAATCAGCATAAGGGGAATTTAATTTTTGAAGAGAAATCAACAATCTTTCAAAGGAGACAGACGATTAAGTCAGATAGATACTACTTTCATACAACTCTTGTGGAAAAGAGTTTCTTTTTCTACGGGCAATGTATTTAGGGGTGGGGGGTGCCGAGAAATGGGTGTGAAAGGTAGAGTACGACTGAATTCTGCCATTTCACGTTTTTCTGTTTGTCTCACCTGAAAGTTGACAACACCGCCAGCAGGTACAGGGCTAACTTTGCGACAGGTAGGACACGTTATGGTGAGGGCAAAATCTTTGTCTTTGTCTTTGCTACTGATTGTCGCTCCAATACCCTCCTGGAAAAATCAACTTTAAAATTAATAATTAGTCGGTAAAACAAATAAAAAATATATTCAGACTTGAGAGTGTGGTTTGTGTTAATATGCATTAAAGCGAAGAATTACTACACACACACACACACCACACACACACACACACACACCACACACACACACACACACACACACACACACACACACACACACACACACACACACACACACACACTACGCTCGCTGACAGAAGTCAAGCACATTAAGAATCTATTACTATTTTTAAAAAAATCATTCAAATGAAATTTGTAAATAATGATCATGAGCAACACTGACCCTTTCTTTACGAAATGAACACAAATATTCAGTACCAATATTAGCCAGTTTGTAAAATCATATAATTTGAAAGAATACATGAACACACAACCCATTCAGAGTTTATAATATGTAACTAAACTATCATAGTCAAATTGAATACGCATACCAACAACATAAACACTTTGTTAGTCATTTACATCTTGAGAATCCATCCATTATTATTATATGCTACTTAATTAAAGTAATTTCAAAACAATTAATCAATTGTATTCTTTAAGAGAAAGATAATGAGAGATCAGCTAGAAAGTGTGTGAGAAAGAGAGAGAGAGTAAATGGAAAATTTGTTGCAATTGTGGCCATCGCCTAAACATCCACGTAAAGTAGCTAAGCCTAAGACATATTCCACCTCCTCCACGTATATTAACTGACATCACGGTATACGTACTTGTTGTGACGACTGTGCTAGAGTCTCGAGACAGGAAAGGCAAAAGGTGTGGAAACAAGGTAAGAGTTTGGGACGTCGCCCTGGGTAAGGCTCCAGACAAACACTACACGTCATGCGACTGTCCAACTCCTTAAGTGTTCGTAAATCATCGTTCGATGCCATTGTATAATACTTGACTTTTATCAGATCAGCAGTTTTCGTTTGTTGGTAGTAATATTCAGTTAAATTGTGAAAACTTTGAGGTTATCGGAGGTGAATTAAGATTAGTGATTTGCATGTCTACTTTCTGTTTCGTGCAAGGGAGTGCATTCTCATGAAAGTTTTTCTATTGAAAAGAGCAGTCTCCCATGTATTTACGAATTTGATATCAACAGGAGAGCACGTCAAAGAGGAGGCAAAGTTGAAGGATTAGACATAAAAAAATGTTCTATAAGTCTTTTCCATTTCTCTCTCTCTCTCTTACTCTCTCTCGCGCACACGCACACACAATGCATGTGTTTACACTTAGATATAGGTAGCACATATTTAGGACAGATGTGGTTGTATTTGCAATACTTATATTACTTATAATAAATAATAAATATTTATAAATAAATAATACTTATAATAAATATTGAGAAAACATTATTTGTTTATTTATGACTGCTTGCTAATTTCTAATTTTTATCCTTTAATCCTTGAATAAGTTTAAAATTCATAAGTATTTTTTTTTTAGAGACAAGAATAACTCGTTCAATCTTTACTAGTTTCTGCTTCGTAATTTTAATTCAAAGCATTTTAATTCCTTTAGTTTCCTTTTCAAAACATATTAAATATATTATAATATATTATAAATATATGCACAAAATAAATTATATAATATTGATAAAATTATGAATAACTGTACTTTCTTATTTCAAAATTTATAAAATAATTCTTCAAAAGAAGAGTATATCGGATTATAAAAATAAATTAAATAATGTTAGTACCATACTGTATCCCATTATTTCCTAGTATTAAAGCATGTCTTTTCATTTAATTTTAAAACATCTTTCAAGCACCGTATAATTTTAAGAAAAGAAAGTGTAATAATGTTTTACCTGCAACTGTCAAAATTACATTAAGAAATTTCATTTAAATTTTAAAAGTCGAGAAATAAACATTTTCATTTTAATAAATAAACTTACTGCCTCTCACGGTGAAGATTTGAAACTGAATTATATATGGTGGAGTAAATTTACTTAACCGTATTTCTAAACTTAATTGTTATATAAATTGTTAAATGTCAAAGTGACTCGACCTTGGGTACTGCTATGATGATATTTTTGAAGTGCCAAGAGTGAACAACTCAGGTGGAGAAGTGGTGAAAATTTCTTGTCTCAATAAATGTATTCCGTACTCACACAGACATCTTTTTTATATATTACACATCCTGGCTTTGTTTAGAGCGAATCACAAACTACTAATCAGTGGAACAATCTAAAGTTTAAGCCGCTTGAGTCACTCGCCTTCATACACTCCCATCCTTCCCTTCTAAGTCAAATCTGAAAGAGTAGGAATATTCTCATTTACGCTAACTCAACGTACGTAATCATGGATGAACGAATGACAGATTTGCTACATTCAAAGCGAAATAACTTCTTTTAACTTCAAATTCCGGTTTAACGCAGGTTGCCAGATTGGGAAGAGAGTCATCTGTTTTTGTAGATACTGTTTATTTTTTCAGTAGACGTGTAAACTACTTTGGAGATTCTTTAGATCTATATCTCTTTTTTCGTGTCTGTCTCGTCATTTTAGTTACTCGTACTAAGATTTTTTTAATGTAGTTTTTACACTCCGACTTGTAGGATGTTTGAAATATTTTGTTTTTCATTTCCCCTCTGCATACGCTTTGAAATTATTATTTGAGCCTAATCGGGCGACTGCTTCATTCAAATTTAAATGAATAGAGTTTATATTATTAGCTTGTTTTTAAATTGTTCACAGAAGCATTATTTATTCGAGATCTACTGTTTTGCTGATCGATAATAACTGGTATCTTGTGTTTTGATAACCTGGACTTTCTCTTTTGGAACTGCTGGGATTTAAATTTCCGATTCATCTATCGGGGTTCACCTGGAATTCCATCTCGGGAATTGCGACAAGAAACGGGAATTCATATTTTCTTGTTCGTCACTTGTATTTGATTTGTCATTGCGTGACAAATTAAGGTCACAGTATACTATCAGTTGCAGTAAGCGGTTAAAACTTTTCAAATGATGAAATGTGAACTGGTCTGGTTAATTGTAAAAGATTATTGTGCGCGCGCGTGTGCGTGCGTGCATGCGTGCGTGCGTGTGTGTGTGTGTGTGTGTGAGAGAGAGAGAGTATCAATCATATATGATAAACAAATATTTTATTGAAATAAAATAATTTCAAAACATATAATTAATTGTATCCTTTAAAAAAAAGAGAGAACAAGAGGGGGAAAGTGTGTGAGAGAGCAAATAGTTAAAAAGGTTGCAATTGTGGCCATCGGCTAAACCTCTATAAAGTTAGCAAACAAAACTGAAGACATATATTGCAACTCCTCCACGTATAGCAATTGACATTGTTGTGACGACTGTATTAGCGCCTCAAGACAGGAAAGGAACAAGGTGTGGAGACAAGATAAGAGTTTGGGCCGTCGCCCTCGGTAAGGCTCCAAACAAACACTAGACGTCATGCGACTGTCCAACTCCTTAAGTGTTCATAAATCGTCGTTCGATGTCATTGTATAATACTTGACTTTTGTCAGATCTGTAGTTTTCACCAGTTGGTAAAAATATTCAGTTAAAGCGTGAAAGTTTTGAGGTAATCGGTGTCGAATGAAGACGTGTAATTTGCATGACTACTTTCCGTTTCATGCAAGGGAGTGCACTCTCGTGAAAGTTGTTCTGTTGGAAAGAGCAGTCTTCCATGAACTCACGAAATTGATAGCAGTAGCTGAGCAAGTGGGAGACAAGACAAAAATTCATTAGCTTAGTTGCACAGATTTAGGAAATTTACGGTTGTATAAACAAAGCTTTTTACGACGGCTTGCTAAATTTTAATTCTTTTTCTTTAATGTTTGGCAAAAACTTCAAAATACATTTATTTTTTTTTAAAAAAACAAAAACAAAAACAGAATAACTCTCCAGACAGGTACTGTCCTTATAAATTTCTACTTCGTAATTTTAATTTAAAACATTTTATTTCTTTTCCTGTTTTAAAAGAAAATGTCTTTAAAATATTTCTGCTTTTTTTAAACGCAGCAAATTGCGTTGTTTTAATGTAACGTGCTTAGTTGGTTCTAAAGAATAGCACAGTATCTTGTAATTCTATAAAGTTACATTTATATTGTTTGGCCTTAAGAGCTGAAAAACAAAGAAAACTATAAGTGTATTGGTTTGGCTGTTTTAATTCTTTCGTTGACAGTTTCTTCCTCTGAAATACAGTTTATTATTTAAAATTATTTGTTTATTTTATGTGAAGCTGTTTGTTTGTTTTGTGTGGGTAGGAAAGTGGGTTCGACATTCTGAATGCCGTGTTTCTATCTTCTTGAAGCCACACCATGAAACAGCTTATGTACAGAGACAGTTTAGAAATAATTTAATAATATATATATCACAAGATTATTTTGTAAGTAACAAATAAGGTTCTAAATATAATCAGAGGGAAAATATTACGTCATAAAATCATATCGAATAAGGAAATGTACTGTTCTCGTTGTTACTTTAAAATTAATTAACGCTTCTAGAAGCAAGATTTCTTTGTGTGTGTGCTACAAAATCCACAGATTTTGCTAAATGAGAGAGGAACTTTTCGAAGTATTTTAAAAGCAATTTTGTCAATCAAGACCACACTTTAAAAAAAGAAAAACGATCATTTATTTCATATATAATTTTATTTCATTTACAAGTATTTGATTATGTGCAATCTATTTTATATATTATTATATTATTTCTAATTATCTGACAATGTCCAATATTATAAATCAAACACTTAAAGCAAAGTTAAATTGAACATTATCAGTTGTATTTTTTGTTTCGTGTATGTGCGTGCGTGTGTGTGTGTGTGTGTGTGTGTGTGTGTGTGTGTGTGTGTGTGTGTGTGTGTGTGTGTGTGTGTGTGTGAGAAAGAGAGAGTGAGTGAGAGAGACATAGAATTGAAAGCGATAGAGTAGGAGGAAGAGAATTCGAATGAAAGAAAAATGGAGCTGTCAAAAATTGATTATCCATATTTAGCCGGTATAAGGTCCGTGATACAATGTGATTCCACCAAAACAAGATAGAAAGAAAAGACGGCACCCACCACACCCGTGAGAAAATAATAACAGCAACAGCCACAACAACAACGACCCCAACAACGTTGAAGAAATAACCATCACCAACAATGACAGCGACAACAATAGCTCCATAGTGAGCGGCAGTAATCGCATTGGGGATATTTCAACCACCCCTTGCGGACATGATCCAGCTGCTGCTTGACCATCCTTCCTTGACCATCCTGCCAGCACCAATCTTATACACATCCAAATGGACCCTGGGGACACAGCGACATCAACGAAAATGACGACAACACCACCAGTGAGGAGGAAGGGGGTTGAACGTCCCGCGCGCAAGTACACACTAGGTACAGATCTAGTGTGTTGCTAGCCTGGTCTCGTAAGACACCCCCTCCAACCCACCCTCCCACTCTAAAATAGAACAACAGCAACAACATCCACCTTGGCTTTAGCTCATGGAATGCCGGACTACAGTCCGCCCAGACATGTGATTGTGAACCATGGACGAGCAATTCAAACACTGGAGCTTCGATTAAAAACTCCTACTTTTCGACTTTAAAACCTCCTGCTTTTACGATGACTTATCTTCAAGCCCCTCACCCCCGTTTTTCCCAGCGCGAAATCGGCGGAAGCTGGGACTCCCCCCACTCACAAAAAAATACTGATTGTGTGCGTGCGTCGTTGCTGTATGTGTGCAGAAGAAGAGGGACTATGTAGCCGGAAAGGGGAGAGAGTTTGGCGGGCTGATGTGTGGCTGTGTCTCCATGAAGATCTCTCATATAAACACAGTGATGTATGTTGCCATCTTCTGCTGTGGCTGTCGTCAAGTGTGTGTGCTGGTCCATCATAATCGTTGTCTTGTATCCTGTGGTGACCCACCCACCCCATAAGCACAGTGACTAACAAAATTAGATATGTTACAAGAGAAGAGAAATTTTGGGAATAATATTAAATATCAAGGACATTCACTCTAGCTATAGTTTGATCGCTCATAGTGGACAGTCAGCGCCTTTGTGTATTTTGACGAATTGCTTCTCTGGAAACGTAAGGGGTAAATATTTCTAATCTCTGAGAAATACGGATTGTGTCTAAACATGTGTACGCTTGCGTGTATTTGTATGTACATGTGTGTGCGCGTGCACGCTAGGAGTGGTAGGAAATGTTACATGATGTAGCGAAAGAGTATTAAACAACTCAAAAGTGACTTCTAACGACCTAAATCTCAAAGAGACAGCTTCTTATCCCTGTAGTATAAAAGATACTGAAACGTGATTGTCATGTTCACAACATTGTAATCAGTCGTAGAGGAAGGAATGGTATCTATGAACAGTCAAGAATTGAGTTATGAACATTAATTATCTGTTGTTTTAAATTTTATCAGTTTTCCTAACATAAAACTACACTGGTTTATATAACAAGTCGTGCTTCTGAAATATGATAGTGCTTGTTTTGTTTTAATTACATGTCTTCAGACTCCGTGCATTGATTCATTAATTAACAAATTTATATTCTATGTTTAAACAATTTTAATATTAACATACTTTTCAAATTTTAATATGGAAATTAATTAATACAAATTTAACAGTTTTTTCACACTTGATAACATTTATCAGTGAACGCTGGACATTGTGAACAGATCATATTCTTTCAAGTAATGATGACTCCTTTCTGACCTGTACATGACTGCTCTAACATCATGCTCTATGTGACGGAGCAATACTCATCCAGGTTTATTAACTGTTTATGAAATATTATTATTTATTACTCTTTTACTTTTAGACATTTTGCAATATTTTATCTGTTAGAAAGACGTTTGAACACACTTAGATTAGTTTACGCGCTATTTTAATACCTAAGACCATCAACTATGGCACTGACTGGTTCCCTCTTCGCGACGTGTGACTGTGGAGATCAGAGGAAAGGAAAACAACGACAGTCAGACCTTTCTAGGTAGACCAGCATGGTGACAGTCTAAATAACGGTGCTAGGAGATCGGTCAGACCCTTCTAGGTAGACCAGCATGGTGACAGTCTAAATAACGGTGCTAGGAGATCGGTCAGACCCTTCTAGGTAGACCAGCATGGTGACAGTCTAAATAACGGTGCTAGGAGATCGGTCAGACCCTTCTAGGTAGACCAGCATGGTGACAGTCTAAATAACGGTGCTAAGAGATCAGTCAGACGTGTGAGAACGACATTAAAACCCGTAAGGTGTAGAGTGAGAACGGGCTGATAGGCAAGAACGCTTGCAGGCATCGATCAGGGTACAGGTGAGATCAGTGAGGGACCGACGAAAAGTGTCAGGTGAATGGTGAACTGATGTGTTCGAACCAACTACAGCAGGGGTAAACAAACCGCGGCCCGAGTCAGGGCTCTATGCGGCCCCTGGAGGACTTTTACAATTATTACTAATGTAAAGCACATTATTTCATTATTTGTATTGTTGTTGTTTTTTCTACTGAGCCATCCATATGGCAACCCTCCACGCGCTATCAAATGGAAATTGGGCCCTCTGGCCTAAAACGTTTGTGCACCCCTGGCCTACAGATATGCACGAAAGGTGCAAGGTGGTGAGAAGAATTTCGGAGAAAAGCATGCGTGTCGCTCGACAATCATACAAATCCCAAATAGAAAGTTAACTCTAAAATATGTGCATTCAGAGTTACTTCCCTTGAGATTCTAGGCAAACAAAACCTTGACGACAATAGTATCAGAGAGAATGTACCAACAACTCTTTGATAACAATAGGCATTTTTTGCTTCTTGCGGGTGATTAATTAATTAGTTTGGGGTAGAAGACAGGTGGAGGGCATATGTAGTTAAAGACAGATAGAAACCTATCCCTTAAGCAAGAAATTCATGCCAATAGATTACTTGTGTGGCAGAAAAATGATTATTCAGGATGTGTTTATTTATATAATACTCTGAAAGGGTCCGCCAGTTAGGGATTAGAGAAGAGTTGTCTAATTAGGGCTAACATATAAATGTGACCCGCCCACCTGTATTAATGTGGTTATTAATTATTATAAGCAAATATTGATACTAATTCATAGGTAGAGGGCGCTGTCAAACTATAGATCTGGCTATATTAACAATAACTATACATCTGCCTGTATTAACATCAAGCTTTAGATCTGCCTGCACTAACATCATTCTATAGATCTACATAAAATTGTATACATGGGAACACTAATATCATGCTAGCATCTGACTTCACTGACACCAAACTACATATCTGATTCAACTAGCACTAAGCTACAGAACTAGCTATACTAAGATCAAAATATAGATCTGGCCGCACTAATATCAAACTTTAGATCAGGCTGCACTAATATAAAGCTATAGATCTACCTGCACTAACATCATGATACAGATCAACATCCAGTTATACTTCTAGATACACTAACATCATACTACGCATCTGACTACACTAACACCAAATTACATATCTGACTACACTAGCAACAAGCTATAGATCTGGCTATACTAGGATCAAAGTATAGATGTGGCTGCACTTAATATTCAAGCTTAAAATCGTGTTGCATTAATATAAAGTTATAGGTCTGGCTGCTCACATAGCAAGCTATGGATCTGGCTGCACTAATGTAAAACTATAGACATGGTTGCACTAACATTCCACTGAAACTATTTGGCCAGGCACCATCCAGTTTGCAGGTTTCATCATCAAATGTTTGGAGCCACACCTTTTCACCAGGACTGAGTTTTACTATGGCATGTCCAGTACTAGAGGTTTCTGGTTGTGTTATTGTAAATCCAATCCGTTTACTGTCTTGGACTATGTCAACTCTGTTACAATTGTCAGCAGAATACATAGTGATAAAAAATATGTAGGTGCCTGAAAGTGGTGCAGTGAAGATTCCAGTCTTAGCATCGTAAGCGTCTCCCACATTTGAATGAACATATCCAAATACAATTGTCCTCTTCTTTCTTATTGTTGTATGTTTGTCCATGAGAGCTTGAAATGCCACTAAGGTGCTGACGTTTTCTAAAACAAATGAAAAACCAATATGGATTATTAAATGGTGTTAGTTATTTATCAATCAACTTCTGTAGCATTAATTCGTTAATATTTCAATATGGATAGGTATGCTAGTATGGAAATTTAAGAGCTTCTCGATGAAAGAACATTATTTAAAATAATAAATCTTCACTTACCGATTTCAACTTTTAAAAACAGATAGAGAGAGAAAGAGAGGGAGAGTCGTTGATATTTTATACTTATTTATTTATAGTCTCGCTCTCTCCCAGTTCAAATAAAATTAGCCAAAAATGGGTTTTCTCTACGAATATAAATACATCCCACAAACCCCAAAAAACCATTTTGCACTTCTTAGGAAAGAAATGGATAAAATTTAAGAAATCCAATATTTAAGACTAGCAAAAGGCATACACCCACTTTTAGATCAATGGGTAAAAACTACTTTTACTATATCTTTATCAACGGAACTAGAGAGGAACAATCCCATATATCCAAAGCTCTTGGCAGAGAATTTAGATGATAACATCTGTAACATGGCACGCCACTTAATTAATGAAGATAATCATTAATATTAATTAATTTAAAGTCATGACAATATTAATTTTATTTTACTAATGATCCTCCAACAGACACCACTCCTCTCTCACTTGGAGGATATTTTGGCACTGTAAACATTTTCTCTATTCCACAACATCAACCAACATTTACAGTCACATAATATTTCTGTGAGTGAGAAACTTCTTACTAAAGAAGACAAATCTATCTTTTATCTATTTTTAGAGAGCCCCCCCCCCATTTTCTTCTCCAATGTAAGATTAATTATCAATATCAATATGCCTAAGAAGGTAACAATAAATTTATTAAAAGAAAATCAAATATACATATGACAATTACAATGAAATAGATAATTTGACATCAATATTCTATGAACCCATGTTCACATAATTATAGTTTACACAGTCTCTCACTAGAAATATAATAATAAAATTAGAGTTCAACAATAGAGTCAATACAAATCACAGTTTAGTCCTATCAGAGAATATAAGTGGACTTAGTAGAGTTAAATGTGTACATTTACATGACTTGAATTAGGCACTGCTTCAAGAGATTTACTTGCTTTTGCAACGTCTCAATGTTTTGTCAAAATGTGCCTCCGTCTGCATGCATAGAAAAACAATGACACACTGTTAGATTCTCAAATGTACTTCAGCACTCTCCTCACTGTGTCTGCTCCTTCAGGCAGACATTATGATTACAATGATTCTTGTAACCTCACAGTACTTATGTACTTAGCATCCTTTTCTTTGATACACCAAGAGTGCATAGCATATTCCCTTAATGCTTAAACACACTGATAGACATTCTCACCTTTCCCGGTCATCCAAATTATAACTGGTGAACATATGCAGGGTAACTGTAAGCTTGAACTTGGAGCTCATAACTCAAGACTCACAAGTCAAGGTTGAACTCACACTCTCAGGGTGAAATTCAAAACCAAAAAAGGCACTACTTGATCACTGTAACATATATCAGGGAGCAAGCCTATGTTTCCTATTCATCACAATATATCTCCATTCTATCTTACATTCTATCCTCAAACTTACAATTCCTGCAACAGATTCATTATTCCCATGAATGCACATGGTTAAATAAACTCAGTGTATCAAACAATGTCACATATTAACCCCCACAGCCATTCGTTAATGAATGACTGTAAAGCCATTTGTGGGTGACCAGTCACCCATACATTTTATATTGTGAAAATCCATATTTGCCACTCATGGGTGATGTGTCACCCAGACTAAAATACAGAAACAATACAGAAATGAAATGAAAGCAAACATGTTTTAAGTTGTTGGCCAAGAATGTTTATTAGATCATATTAAGTTTTGCATTGTACTTCTTAAAATGAAGAAGAAAAAAAAAGAAACAATGTCACCCATTCCTCCACCAACCCAAATAAATGTCAGTTCTGATGCTTTTAGAATTTGTTTGTAGTTCAGTTATGCAGATCAATGCATTTTTTGCACAAGAAGTCACGGTGTTCACTGCAGACGAAGCTGCTGCATTTTGCACATCGTGTAGTGACCTTTTTGTCTTTTTTCCAGTCACACTGGGCACACCGTTGTTGCTTTGGTTTAGATGTAGGCTTGGCTTTTTCTGATGACTTGGGTGTAGATGGGGTAGCCTTTCCCTTTGATTTAGGTGTTGATGCCTTGGTTTTTCCAGCGGATGTTAGTCGTGCTGTTCTAGCCGCCACCAGTGCTGGGTTTTGTGGAAAAAGGCGAGACAGTGCTACCTCGATGGTGAGCCTAAGCTCTTTCGACAAAGTAGGAGTTAGGCTTCGCCGTTGAAGATGGTCTGCTGCCAGGTCTGGCATTCTGATGAGAGTGAGGATCATTTGGTTTGCTTTCTTGGAATATGATGCGTGCGGCAAGACATGATATGTCTAGCATGTTGAAGAAATACACCAGAGGCCAACGCCGACTCTTGCGCTTGCATGTGTACTGCTTGGCCATCTGGTCCATGTTGTCTACTCCTCCTTTCATGCTGTTGTAGAAGCAGACTAACTCAGTCTTGTTCTTTGATGGCTTCTCAATGTCCTTGGTTGCATGCATTGAGCTCAGAATTGTCACGCATTTGTTCTTTTTGGATTTGTAGGTAACCAACATAGAGTCGTCCTGGAAAGCAAACTCATTTGTGTTTATTTCCTTTTTCTTCATGTTTTCATGACGCAATGAGTCTGGGATGAATCTCTTGTCTTTTTTCACAGTCCCAACGCATGTTAGTCCTTTTTGTTTCAGAGATTTTACCAGGTCATGGGTAGTGAAAAAAGAATCACAAGTAACATTCCATCCACTCCTGTGGTAGGGCTCAACCAAGTGAAGCACAACATTCACGCCGTGGTTTTTTTTCAGGATTTCTGCTCACTTTGCCTAGATAGGGCAGAGCCCTCAGCGGGTAGAATGTTTCAGCATCACACAGCAATAACTTTTACAAGAATTTACAAAAGCTGGATTAGTTTCCCCTTTATAATAGTATGGGTGGTGCATCACCCAGGAAAGGCTAATGAGGATTTATCCTATGAAATGTGTATGGGTGATCAGTCACCCACAAATGGCTTATAGGTTGAGGATATTTTCCTTGGGTCTGGCATTGACATTAGCTTCTCAATAGCTAAATGGCTTGAGTATGGCACTCTCTGTATACTAGATTAGGCATATCTAAAGCTAGACATTTCTAAGGCAAATAGAACATGAGTAATGCCACTTTTAATAGCGCTGTGGGTGACTAGCCACCCACGAGTGGCTGTGAGGGTTAATACACCATATGGGTGCAGCTTAGTTCAAACATAAAAGTTAACTCATATAGTACATCTCTAAATAAAACAAGTATAACATGTCAAAGTAAATTGCATGAAATGTTTCTAAGTCCATTCTCTCTCAATCAGTCAGTTAAACTCACCATTCAAGCTAACAACTGCCGTCAAAGCTGGACTTTCTTTCTCTACTTCAAATACAAAAGTGATTAAGGTGTAAAATTATCTACAGCAAGTGAACTCCTTAAACTCAGACCATTGGCTAGTCTTGTTCTCATAAATGATTATCATTAGATAATAAGAAATTGCTCGCTCAGTTTCCATTAACTGGACAGAAAAACAAGAAAACTACTCACAGTACATAAAGCCTTACACCCAAAAGCAGACATAGAGAGGCTCTATGTATCTCAAAAAAATGGGAGGCTAAGGTCTCAAGAAAATCAAACATGTCATTGAAGGAGAAGTCATTGGCTTTGTGGACTAAATCTGGAATAACAACAAAGATGATACACTGACAGAAACTGTAAACATGAGTGGATTATTCCAACCCCACGAAAACAAAGAAACATGGAAGAAAACAACGATGCAAGCACTAGCACATACCTGAAGCCCAAAACCTCTGCACGGCCAATATGTACAACAAGCCAACAAAATATCAACAAAGCAATCAACGTACAAATGGTTGAAAGAGGCAGGATTGAAAGCAGAAACAGAAACACTCATAATAGCTGCACAACATCAAGCACTCAACACCAAATCACACAAAACGAAACTCATGAAAATTTCAAATGATTCCAAATGTAGACTCTGCAAATCTGTGGATGAGACAACAGAGCACCTACTATCTGGATGCCAATTTCTGGCTGGAACAGAATACACCAAACGACACAACGAAGTGGTAAACATATACATAGAAATCTGTACGAGAGCAATGGCATAAAACCCCAGAAAGAGCATGGATGCACCAACCGGAAGCAGTCACCGAAACAGAAGAAGACAAAATACTGTGGGACTTTGAGATAAGAACAGATCTGGTAATTCAAAAATAAAAAATAAGGATAACATAAAACATGAACACAAACATATTGTCATAGAATAAATATGCCACGCTTTTAAACCATGACAATTCATCCTATTCCTAAAAACTTTAATTTATGGAAATTTAAAGTAATAAATTATTGCTTACTTATCTGAGCTTGTAAAGTAGATATCTTTGCCATGTTTGTTTTCTGTTCACCTTGTAGAGTTGTTATTTGTTGATCATGTGACTTTAATTCATTGGAAAGTTTGGAGTTTTCGGACTTAAGGGCAGTCACGTCCTTTTTTTGGTTCGTCTGAATTGCTTGAACCGACATTAGAATTGGATTCAGTTTGGCAGTATCTGTAACGAGTTTCTTTATCTGAGTTTGCAAAGTAGTCAGCTCTTGCTTTTGAGATGTGATTTGCTGATCACAATATTTTAATTCTTTAGAAAGATTCGAGTTTTCTAACTTAATGGCAATCACATCCTTTTCTTGGTTTGTCTGAATTGCTTGAACCGATGTTATAAGTGGGCTCAGTTTGGCAGTATCTATGATGAGTTTATTCATTTGACTTTGTAAACTGGCTGCCTGTGTCACCTGCATTTTGTGTTCAGTCTGCAAAGTAGACAGTTCTTGTTTAAGTGAAGTGATTTGGTCGTTAGCTTTCTTGAATTCCATCCTAACGTTAGAGTTATCTTCATAAATGGCATCCGTACGTGATTTCTGAATAGCTAAATCTGTTTTCATATCAGTAAGAGTTTGATCAAACGAGGAGTTATCTATCTTACAAGATGCATGGTCAGTCTTCAGCAGCGTAATTTCTGTTTGAACTGATGACATGTCCTTGCAAAGTGTGGAGGAATTTCTCTGTAGATCTGCAATTTCTTTTAGCAGTTTTGCATTTTCTACTTGCATTGCTTGAACATCTCTTCGTAAATTTGTGACGTCATTCCTTAAGTCATAACATTCTGATTGCATCGCAGTCTGATACTCTGGTGTGAATACAATAATTTCCTTCTCAGAAACTGTCTGACTGTCTGAATTTGGCTGATAGCAAGTGATCACATGACCCATGAAGTCTTTGAAAAGCTTACAAAAATCGAATGAGTTCATCTTACAGATTTTGTGCAAAAAGAACACGGGTTGTCCGCCCTTTTCTCTAGGCTGTTGAAGGCGACCAAGCTCGCCTTCAGTAAGTGAAGATGGCAAAAGTTCTTTCATGGATTTGCGAGTCTGCATCATGGTGGTTCTGTCCATTGATGCCAGGGAAGATAACCTTGCATATGCAGCGCGAGCAGATGTCTTCTTCATCTACAAAACATTATAGCGTATATTTAAAAATATTTCGTTTGAAAGTCAACTTTAAATTTCTTACCAAGGAAGTGATCTGGCTATTTTGTTTTTCATTAAATCTCTTGTGTGGGATTAGACCACTTAGTCTATAAATATTTGTTTACAGGTTTACATTCTGAATGTACCAGGTATCTGCTAGGTATAGACATGTGTGCTTTATATACATTTACTGTAAAAGTGCCTGTAACTGCTAAATTGAATACGTCTGTTTATTTTACTTCATACCACTTTCGTCATAAAAAATGGTATGGTCATTTCAGTATAAACGACAGTTTTTTTGTCGATTGTTATGCATATGGAAAGGATAGCCTCTTTAAATGCATATTAAGCAAATAAACTATTTTAAAATTAGCTTGGACTCTCAAATATGAATGATTATTTAGATTAAAAATTATGACACATGCTTTTAAAAAGAGAAAATGTATAAGACTCTTTCGGAGCATTCATGAATATTTGCTCTGAAACAGTTGCCAAATTCTCTATATTATACAACTTTTCATAATAACATTACTATAAATTTATACAGCATATAGTATTCGGACGAATTCAAAGCAAAATAAACTGCCTATAATAAAAAATTGTAAAAAATGTAATAAAGAAATAATAATTACTATACTTATGTTCATTGGGATTCACAGTTTTTAAATGATTTAAAATGCAAAGAAAGCACTTGTCAACAGAATGTTGAGATACAATGTTAATAAACTGGCTTATTGATATACACATTCCAAGGAACTTTAAGCAATCATACCGTGTAGTTAGTGTAATGCTCGGATATCATCCCTAATTAAGTAAGGCTTAAAGCTAATCCTTATTAATTATTAATGCTCTACGCTGATGGAAAGGGGGACATCTAACTCTAAGTCAAATGGTTAGTTCAGTCATGCTTTGATTGACAGTAACTGGCGAGAGCTCTCAGGTCAGTCCTTCTAATTGCAATCGGATGGTAGCCTGCGATCACCACATCACTGAGGAGGCAGAGTGGGGATGGAGGGTGAAGATCCGGTTGGCTCTTTGTATTAGAGCAACTCCTGCTAGAGATAGTTAAGACATGAGCAGGTGTAAAACAGGACAAACTGATGGTTCTGGTTGTCAGAAGCAAAAGTCAATTAATAGTCCACCAGGCAAGGCACTATGACAATATTCTTTTACGATATTTCTGGTCTGGTTTTGAAAGGCGACCGTGAAGATGCTTGGTGAGCTATCTGCTCGAATTAGACTTAGAATAATTTTGTGTTGAACTACTGTTCATATACTTGTTTGATATATGTTAGAATTTTCTATTCAATTGATATGTTAGAATTTCTATTTGATTCATTAATATGTATAATTTGTGTTTGAAGTGATGTATTAAGAATGTATGTTAAACAATTCTCTTGCGGATAAAATGTAAGTTGAATGATTGGTGAGAGAATGAAGTAAGATAAACGAGTTATGAATTGTCTCTAAGCACTATGCTCCCATATGTTACAGCAAGCGTGGCTTTTTTTTTCGTTTATCCATTCGAGTCCTGTCTTGGAAGACAACCACCTAAGTCCAAGGGACTAAATTCAAGGCTTCAGTTGGAGGACTGGTCCAATTCTTCAGAGTCCAGTCTCCAGACTTTTCCAGTCTTGTCCGGTCATCAGTAGCCGCTGCGAGCTATTTTCCTATTTGGCTAGTGTGGTGAAATCCGGAGGCATGTTTCCGTTCCGTAACCTGCAAGCTACAATCACCATGGAAACCCAGGGTGGTGGAAGGAATTGACATTTGACTGCCATTGTACTCCCAGAGTGCTCAACTGTATCAAAGAAAACGAGAGGAAAAGGGAGACAACTTGCCATTGACAACACGTCTTCGCATCATATCTACATTGCTCTATCTATGACTCAGGTCACGCAATATTTCATATTAACTCAGACTCTTCCTCTTTTTTTCAATCTTGTGTAAAGATCATAGAATTGGCAACATTTGCAGAACATTGACAATCTACATTAGAGTATCGGATGTTGGACATTTAAATACGTGAACTGTTTTCTAAACTTATTTTATATTTGTTGTGATAGATATTATTTTATAATAAATCTTTATTTTTCATTATATATTTCTTACTCATGCTTTGACGCATGTCAGGAGTAGTTTATGGGTGGATGGGGGCTCAAGAGCTAGGATACTGAATGAAAGTAAATCTATGTTATTGTTTTAGATTACTCCTTAAGTAAGAAATTCCACCTGCGAATAAGTTATGTACCGGTGGTGTGTGAGCCTGTAGTGATATGTGAGTGGGAGATTCATATTAGGAAACGAATCCTAAATTTAATCACTGATAAGTGATTATGATTATTAATGATAAACAAATTCATAAATAATAAGTCATAATTAGTATAAACACACCAGGCGTGTCACAATTAGTAAGACTGAATATGTGAAGAAATCATTGCTTTATGTATAATGAAATATATTCATTTTTCAACATGACTTATTTCTTTAAACTTTGCATCATAGATATGTAGGAAACAATTAAATATGCTTAAAGTAGCAACATTAAAGTGTCCGAGCTTAGGTTTTTGTAACTGACACTTTAAATCCCTAATGCACTGTATTTTAAAGTGCCCAAATTTACTTATGTTAACTAACACTTTAAATCCCTAAAGCACTGTATTTTAAAGTGCCCAAACTTACCTTATGTTAACTCTTATTTAAATACTGAAAGCACTCTATTGCGTTCAATCTATGCAGAAATACTGGAACGCAAGCAAAACAAGAAAAAGCACCTGTCCATTACCTGAAGTTCCTCACGTGCTGCCTCCACTGCAGTGGTAAGACTTTTCATGCACTCATCACGTGCTTCCGCCATCTTGCCCAATCCTTCAACGTACTGTGCATTAATGCTGGCATCGACGACTTGACGCTGTTGCTCGATTTCATTTTCGTCCTCATCAAGTTGAATCAAAATACTTTCCAGCAACTTTGTCTGTTCTTTGATCTGAGCTGCCATTTCATCAGCATCCGTAAACACTGTTGCCAGGCAACTTGGGGTGAGAGACTGGCATACGTGGCTTGGAAGAAGTTTGGAATGAATACTGAGACACTGACTGCAGATTTTTGTTTGGCATTCACTGCAGGAATGCTCTGCCGCCTGTTCCTTGTCGCAGAGGTCACAGTGCAAAGACAGCGGTGTGTTCTGATCCATTACATCATCCAAATAAAAGTTTCTCTGGATATAAAGTAAAAAAAAACCATCATCTCAAAAAGGAATGTCGCTAAAAAAAAAAAAATCATATGGGTAAATCAACATAAGGGAAATTATATTTTTAAAGAGCAGTCAACAATCTTTCTGAGGCAGACGATTAATAGTCAGATAAATACTAATTTCATACACTCTTGTGGAAATGAGTTTCTTTTGCTACGGGCAATATATTTAGGGGTAGGGATGTCGAGAAATGGGTGTACGAATGGATTATGCCATTTCACGTTTTTCTATTTGTCTCACCTGAAAGTTGACCACACCGCCAGCAGGTATTGGGCTAATTTTGCGACAGGTAGGACACGTTATGGTGAGGGTAAAATCTTTGTCTTTGTCTTTGCTACTGAATGTAGCTCCAGCACCCTCCCAGAATAAATAAACTTTGAAAATTAATACTTAGTTGTTAAAACAAATAAAAAGTACACTCATACGTGATAATGTGATTTGTGTTAATATGCATTAAATAGAAGAATTACAATACACACACACACACACACACACACACACACACACACACACACAATACTCTCGCTGACAGATGTCGAGCACATTTCGAATCTATTACTATTTTACAAAATATCAATGAAATGAATTTGTAAATAATTATCATGAGCAACACTGTCATTTTCTTTACAAACTGAACACAAATGTTCACTGCCAATATTAGCCAGCTTGTAAAATTGTATAATTTGAAAGAATACATGAACACACATCAACCCATTTAGAGTTTATAATGTAACTAAACTATCATAGTCAAACTGAATACGCATACCAACAACATAAACACTTTGTTAGTTATTTACATCTTGAGAATCTATCCAATATTATAAACACAAGTGTTATTTAATTAAAGTAATTTCAAAACAAATAATTAATTGTATCCTTTAAAGAAAGTTAACGAGAGGTACAGCTAGAAAGGGTGAGACAGAGAGAGGGAGAAAGAAAGAGTAAATTGAAAAATTGTTGCAATTGTGGTCATCGCCTAAACATCCACGTAAAGTAGCTAAGCCTAAGACATATTCCACCTCCTCAACGTATATTAAATGACGTCACGGGATTCGTACTTGTTGTGACGACTGTGCTAGAGCCTCGAGACACGAAAGGCAAAAGGTGTGGAAACAAGGTAAGAGTTTGGGGCGTCGCCCTGGGTAAGGCTCCAGACAAACACTACACGTCATTCGACTGTCCAACTCCTTAAGTGTTCGTAAATCATCGTTCGATGCCATTGTATAATACTTGACTTTTGTCAGATCAGCAGTTTTCGCCAGTTGGTAAAAATATTCAGTTAAAGTGTGAAAACTTTGAGGTTATCGGAGGCGTATCAAGACATGTGATTTACACGTCAACTTTCTGTTTCGTGCAAGGGAATGCATTCTCATGAAAGTTGTTCTATTGAAAAGAGTAGTCTCACATGAACTCTCAAATTTGATCAACAGCTGAGGAAATCAGAGAAAAGTCAAAATTGAAGAATTAGCCATAAAACCTTTTTTTTTCTATAAAGTCTATTGCATTTCCCTCTCGCGCGCACATAAATGCACACTTATGCATGCTTGTGTTCACTCTTAGAAATAGGTAGCACCTAGTTAGGAAAGTTGTGGTTGTATTAGCAATACCTAATAAATATTGAGAAAGCATTCTTTTATGACGGTTTTCTAATTTCTAATTTTATTTCTTTTAATGTTTAAGCAAAATTCATAAGTACTTTTTAAAAAATAAATAAGTCTTTATATCTTTATTAGTTTCTGCTTCTTTCTTTCTAAAACATTTTAATTCCCTTTGTTTCCTTTTCAAAAACATATTTATTTAAAATAATTGTGCTGCTTGAAAAGCAGTAAATTGTTTTGCTTAATTTATGTTTTTATAGTCTAGACAAATATTGAAACTTATTTTTGTAATATGCTTGACTGGTTCTAAAGACTATTTTTGCTATACATTTATATTTAGTTGAAAAGTAAAGAAAAGTGTATTTGTATTAGGTTGGAAGTTTGAATTCTTTTGTTGATAGCTTCTTTCATCTGAAATACTGATAAACTAATTAAACCAATTATTTAAAATAGCTATTTAATGTGAAGTTATTTGTGTGTTTCGGGTGGGTAGGGAAGAGAGTTCGAAACTCTTGATATTGTGCTTCTATTTTCTGGAAGCCACACGAAATAAAGTCAAAAGAAAAAGGTCACAGGGAAAAAAGTCATACGAAGAAAAGTCACAGAAAAAAGTGATAGGAAAGCAAGTCACAATATATGTTAAGTTGTAAGTGTCAGAGTGTATGTGTTATAATATTAAATAACTGTAAAAGTGAAGCAGGAAATGGCACGGAGGTTCAAATGCATTTTATATACCGTATAAATGTATTGTAATTCATACATTTAGTTCTGTTTTAATTAATTTTAATTGTAAGTCAATATGCATGTTTATTATTGAGTGAATAATAGTAAATGGAACTAAGCGACGGCTCATAAGGATCGTGGTTCGATTCTCGCTATGGTTAAGAGTGTGTGTGTGTGTGTGTGTGTGTGTGTGTGTGTGTGTGTGTGTGTGTGTGTGTGTGTGTGTGTGTGTGTGTGTGTGTGTGTGTGTGCGTGTGTGTGTGTGTGTGAGTGTGTGTGTGTGTGTGTGTGTGTGTGTGTGTGACTTGTATATCGTTTACATATTATAATTCACACATTTAATTACATGATTTATTCATACTTAGTTATGTTGTTATGCTTGTGTCCGTAAACGCGTATATTATAGATTAAATAACAGTAAATGGAAGTACGTAATTGTAAGTGATAGCGCAGAGATTAACCTCTCGCCCAAGAGGAACGTGGTGTGATTCTCGCTCGGAGTAAAAGATGTTTTTATTTTATTTGTGAGAGAGAGACAGAGAGAGAGAGAGAGAGAGAGAGAGAGAGAGAGAGAGAGAGTGTGTGTGTGTGTGTGTGTGTGTGTATGTGTGTGTGTGTGTGAGTGTGTGTAATTTAAAAGAATCTGCCTTTTGTCTCGCCGACACAACTTACAGAGTAAATAAGATTTAAACTATAGCTACGTGTGACCCAATGCTACAAGTGTAATTCAACGATATGCCAAAGAACTACGCTAAAATAATTTTGATTCAAAGGAAAGCAAGGCGCATTGCATTGTGGTACTAATTTAGTAATAACGGTATTCAGGCAAGGCAATGCGATAAATACAATACCCGCTGCAGACCAGCAGTGTTGTATCCTTGGTCTATGTTTATTCTTAGAAACTTCAGTCTGACGTGCATTGTTCCACAACTCCCAGCCCCAACTCATATGAGCTGTTCAGGTGAGTGACCATCTTTTGAGGGACAATTACTTGATTTGATAAGAAGAGGAAGAAAAAGGTGTAGTTCATTTGAACTATGGGAGCACGACCGTACTACTGTGGAGCATCAATTCTATATATGAGAGTTTTGTAAAAGATACAGAACCATTTTAGCTATGGAGATTTTTTACTGTAATAAGCGATTTTCAAACTGTGCTGCAATGGATTTATGTATACCAAACATGTAGCTCGCAAAACCAAGCTGTGGTATAAATGTGTACAAAGATCAATGGTCATTGTCGCGGTAGTTTGACGACAAACCTTGAGAGAAAAAATCCCGAAGTAGGCCAATCTCACAATCATGTTTCAACCGAGACTCGAGTTCGTCTAGCCGAAGGCGCAATGCAAAGAAAGACCATGCTGCAAGCATTCAAGACAAACCAGTTCAGATCCACGTTCATGGTGTTAGCCAATGCAAAGAAAGACCATGCTGCAAGCGTTCAAGACAAATCAGTTCAGATCCATGTTCATGGTGTTAGCCAATGTGGTGATGATGTTCGTGCACTAAACCTTATGCTGACACCTGTAAGCGTACTCTGCGTAACCAACGGCCTACTCCATATGTACCATGTCTACTTCAAGATCTAGGGTGAACTTCCTAACGAGTTCAGTCAGACAATAGGACCAAATCCTGAAGAGTTTCTACTGTACGATAACGAGCCAAATTTTAGCAACAGAATTTTAGTTTTTGGTTCCAAAGCGTGAACATGTTTGCCGATCCAGAAACAGTATTCATGGATGGCAACGTTGCTATGGCTCCGAATATTTTCAAACAACTTAATGTCATCCGTGTACCTTTTGAGGAGACAAGTATTACCTCTCTGTATGCTCTTCTGCCAAACAAGACCCGAGCCACTTATGAAGAATTGTTTCAAGCAATAGTTGACAAGTGTGCAAACTTGAACTATACTATTAACAAGACTTACTGAAGAATTGTTTCAAGCAAAGTTGACAAGTGTGCAAACTTGAACTATACTATTAACAAGACTTAGGAAGAATTGTGTGCAAACTTGAACTATACAATTAACGTGCAAACTGTCGTGACTGACTTTGAAGACGGTGCGTTACGAGCAATTCTAACTGTGTAAATCATCAGCAAATTGAATTCTTTTTATCATCTTACGCAATCCACTTGGCGTAAAGTTCAAGAGTTGGGCTTAACACAATAGTATAGTGATAATGCTGACTTTCGCTTGTTTTGTGGCATGATTCACGCATTAGCCTTTTTGCCCCTTGATGAAATTGATGAAGGTATGAGATACCTTAAAACTGTCATTCGAAATGATGTACCTGAATCCGAGGATTTACTAATATACTTCGATCGCACTTCGGTAAGTGGCTCCTTTCGACACAATCAGCAGCCTGGCGCATATGGTCATCTGATAACTTTGAGAACACATCAACTTCCACCTATGTTCGCCCCTCACCTCTGGAATGTGCACCTTGCCACCTTAACCAACAATCCTCGTACAAACAACCTATGTTCGCCCCTCACTTCTGGAATGTGCATCTTGCCACCTTAACCAACAATCCTAGTACAAACAACAAATGTTCGCCCCTCACCTCTGGAATGTGCATCTTGCCACCTTACACAACAATCCTCGTACAAACAACATAATAATTATGTGAAGGATGGAATAATAAATCCTACAATCTCGTTGGGCATTATCTCCCTTTATCTGGCGTGTAATTCAATGGTTGCAGCATGAAGAAGCTACAGTCAGAACATTTTATCAAGCTGGTTCATAGGTGTAATGAATGAAAAGTGATGGGTTTTTTTTTAATACAATTTTTTTTTGTAAAGTGTGCTCATGCATTTTTTCAATCAGTGGCATGTCCAGCAACTATGTCACTAACTACTGATTTTAATTTACACTATTTTCTTGACAAACACTTTAAGGAATTTTACATTTGTTTATTAAAATTAGTACATATAAATGAGTTTACAGACAAAATGTTTAATTTATAGCTGAAGTGATTGTAAAAAGGGCTGCAGCATTCAAAATATGGTTGAAATATAAATGTAGCATTGAAAAGTTGCAAGATATTATAAATATTCCTCTAATTGTTGACAAAATAAAATGGAGACTGCAACTGGTTGGAGTGGGGTCAGGCTTGTGGTCATAAAACTTTTATATTATTTGAAATAATTAATAGTGTAGGTATATTATTTTTATTTGTTTAATCATGCTAAACTTGTCTAATTTTCAATCAAAGTTCAATTAATATTGATAAATCAATTTTATATCGTCTCACTCTCTATGCTAAGAGAATCTTGATTCTTTCTGTTTTGTGACTCGGGGTTAATTCTTCATTTTGATTTTATTCACCACTCCCATCAATTTAACTGAATGCGGCTTGATGAATATTTAGGGATAGTTGTTAGTCTGCTTAGAGGTCTCAGTTGGGTAAAATAACTAACAGAATTTTCTTGTGCCAGAGATACTACAAAAAATGCCCCCCCCCCTCCCATCCAGTTATGCCTCTAATCTGAACTATTTCTTTATGTCCTCAGGCACTCAATGCATACTGTAGGAATGTATCTCACAAGGGTCTATATGCTGTCTTTTATTATGATAGACTATCTACATGTGCATTTATAAAGCATAGTTTAATTTCTGGGTGCAGAATTCAATTTTTTTGTTGTTGTCAATATGCATGACATTACTTTTGATAGTTCTTTTGTGTTTATAGGAGCCTTTTGATTTGTTTATTTTTAGAATCCTAGTTTTGTGTGTTTGCAGGACTCTATTTTTGTGCTGGAAAACAGCATACCAGTTGACATTCAGTACTACTTAGAAAATCAACTCTCCAAGCCCCTACCATGCATCTTCAAACCCTAACTTTGAGAAAAAGGTGGAGTCTGTTTTGCTATGTAAGAAACCATGCATATTTTTTAAAAATAAATTCTTAGAGTACTTTTAGACTTTTATGCATGCACGTAACACACACTGTACAGCCATGCTGGCACAAGCTAGCTTTTTATTTTATTTAGGGGAACAAGATTACAACTTTAGATTGCCATTTTATTTTCAGGATTATTTTTATGCCATCCATTTATTTTTCGACTGTGCTCTAGTGAGACACAAATGTCTGTATTTCTTTAAACATAACTCTGTTAATTGTACATCTATCCTCACACATATTTTTTAGGTTACTTAATGCAGTCACATGGACTAGAATTAAAATGCATAATTAGTTTTAAAATACATAATTTTAACAATTTATAACAAATATAATACTTTATTTTATTTATTCCTTTAGATAACTTATATAAAACTATTATACTAAATCGCTGCATGTATTTAATTTCACTCCACTTTTACAGCCCATTCATAATATTTATCATTTCTGGGTGGCCACAAGTTCTAGGTACTGGCCTCACAAAGCATTATTTGGATTCAAGTTTCACCTTGCCAAACAAAATGATTTGAGTTTTCAACTTTCGTACATATATATATGTATACTTCCTGCCTTAGGATTGTCGAAATGCATCCCAATTGTAAAGCATTCTGGAGATTTAATTAATATGGTGCTAATAAAAATCTCTTTATTCACTGATAAAAATTCAAGACTAATATTATGACTAACATTTAGATATATCACAGGAATTATACTGGGTGGGGATATTCAATGTCAGTAGTGGAAAGATGAGAGAAATGAAAACAAACTTATACCATAATATATATTTTGTAAGTTTAAAGAAATATTGGTACTAATGTAAAGTCAAATGATTTGGTCGTCTTTATCATTAATAGAAAAATAAGTTTGTTTTTCTGAAAAGGCAATTAAACTGATTTGGAGATCACTGTGTACTTCCAAAAATATTTAATTATGAATTGTATCAGAAATACCAGACATTCTTTAGAAGCCCTGGAAGATGATACAGAATGATTTTATGGCTGTTGTGATTTTCATTACTAGAATAGAACACAGCAATCAGTCAACAAAACATTTTTTTTCTATTTTGAACTAAAGAGTGAAATAGCTCATTCTCTAGGGAAGTGTAACATTTTGTTACATGAAGTGCCAAAAATAAACTGGATTGAATCGAATTATTTTATATGTTAAAGTACGACAGGGCCAAGTGCTCACATTACTTCTTTATAAAATTAACTGTTTCAAGACAAAAGCGATCTAGAATGTTGATGTAATATATTATCACTTCTATGAAAACTTTGATAGGGTAAATTTGTTATATTACTTATAAAAATGACAATTAAAGAGCAATATGAAAGCATATAACAAAAAGAATAATAAAGTTCAAAATAAAGTAGTGTTACAAATAATTATAAAAGAAATAAATATAAATTTAGTCAAATATCTCGTGTTTCTCTTACAGTAATTCTGAATATAAAGAATACAAACAAATGATATTTCAATACTTTATTTACTTTTTAAGACAAAAAATTTGAAATGGACCCACCCTATGTGGTTTTCTTGTCCAGAGAAGGACTCACATTTCAAATGGACCCACCCTACATGGCTTACCTGTCCAGAAAATGTCTCAAATAAGTAAACAAAAGTCCATTCCAACAGGAAAAGGAATTTCTTTAGAATCTAACATTCAAAATGGAGCCAATATGTGAGAAGATTGATTCTGAATTTAACAAGGATTTATAAAAGGTAGTTATATCTAAAGTTCTTAGTATACTATGTGAGAATTCCCAGTATCTTATACCAGTGTCCAAATATTCCATCTGCAGTTAGCTATAGGCTAAAAAGAATGCATTAATAAGGGAGGTAATAATGTCCTCTGATTCTGAACATTTTACAGATCAATACTAAACAAAACACATTAGCAGCAACTTTGGACTATTAACTTTCAAAAATACATTTGTCAGCTTATGTGGATCTGAAAAACAACTATATTTGCACAAAATATACTTGAGAATTCCCAGTATCTTATACCAGTGTCCAAATATTCCATCTGCAGTTAGCTATAGGCTAAAAAGAATGCATTAATAAGTTAAGGGAGGTAATAATGCCCTCTGATTCTGAACATTTTACAGATCAATACTAAACAAAACACATTAGCAGCAACTTTGGACTATTAACTTTCAAAAATACATTTGTCAGCTTATGTGGGTCTGAAAAACAACTATATTTGCACAAAATATACTTATTACTTTGCTTCTTTTCAATAAACATGAAATCCTGGTGAAGAAGATATTTAATACTGTAGAATAGACTCAAGTTAACTCAAAATAAAATTCAACTCAACCATGCCGATTATGGCTACAACACTGTAGATAATATTACTCTTAGTAAAAGCAAAAACTTCTCTTTTATTGAAAAAAAAAGAATGATCTGGATGCATTTTTCAAATGGACTGAAAAGACTTTTTAAACTTTTTCCTGACCATCATTGTCTAGATTCTAGACCTTGTCACTCAGCTCCAATTACATATAATTACATAATAAACACATATTCACGAAATATCCTAAGTATCAATTCTGTAAACACATATTTCAGTGCTTTATTTTTAAGAAAGCATTTCAAATGGACCCACCCTTCATGGTACACTTCTCCAGAGAATGAGCCAAATATCTATCTTTATATATATATATATATAAGGTTGGTATGTCTATGATGAAAATAAAAGAGGATTGCGTACAGTATTTGACTTGTTTTTCAATCAGTTCTTGAGATGACTACTTACTTAACAAAGTTTTGTGGTCCTCAAACTCTACATGATTGCATTGTGTTTCCTGTAATGAAAATTCTAGTTATACATGTATATGTAACAAACTGAATCTGTCACTTTTATCACAAACTTATACAGATGCTTTGCACTTTCTTAAAATACAGTACACTATCCTCTTTTTTATTTTCATCATACCAAATTTACTGCTTTTAGTTTAAAGTTTATATTTTATTATTTAAAAATTTGTAATATTACAAGATCATGAAGTTTGGGGGACTTTGGTCTAAACTCTCTCGTGTAACAACAGTTTTGCTTGCATGAAAGGCATTAACTGTAGTTCACTTACAATGTAGAAATAAAAATTACTGTGATAATAAAACAAAACAAAGCATTTGATGTCATAAAACACTATTACATTCACATTTTTCCTTAATTATAATGGTCTCTGTAAAATCAAACCAACATAGGTAACTTCCCATATACTTTTGCACTTTTATTTTATTAACTTATGACTGGTCATAATAGCCACTTTATGGTGAGTATATCATGATGGATATGAAGAGCACAATTTAAATGGGAATAAATATATATATGTGTGATGTGTGAAATAATCAGTTTTACAACCTGACCACGATTTCCAGAATTCAGCCATTTTTTCCTGATGTAAATCAGTTTATATATAATTTCAAGTGGAGTAAAGAAATATATTTTATTGTATACAAATCAGCCCAAATTAAGTGACTTCACACACACGTGACTCTAAAATGCAAAATCTAAATTTAAATGTCTAGTATAACATTTAATGTAACCTAGTAGATTAATTAATCGACTGATTAATTCTGAGAGAGACCATAAACTAGTTTTTGCCTTACTTAAAACATAATAAGATATTGAGTATTAATCTAAATAAATGAATGCAAAATACCAAGGATAAAGATTTCAAAGACAAAACTTGAAAATTAACCTGGATTTTTATTCTCTTTTGTGTGGGTAAAGAAATTTGGGATTTTGAAAGTGTTTCCCGCCACTAAACTGTAGCTAGATATGTTTAGATATTAAAATAGAGTAGCCTCCCTTGATAAATTGTTCCCAACAACCATTTTAGATTGGAAAAAATTAAAATGACACTTGTTTCCAATCTCATTGATGAAATGACAGAGTACACAATCTAAATGAGAAAACTAAATTATTGGAGAATTCTTTAACAATCAACACTCTTTTATTACACTTTTTCTCAAATTTATTTGTTAAATTAACCGTTTACACACTTACTCAGCACGTTATCAGACAGACTGGCAGACGCAAAAAACAAAAACAAAATAAGAAAATCATATTTTCTGCTTTTATTTAAATGTACACATGGAATTCATTTTTGTTACAGTATCGGATAATATTTCTTTCACTCACACAGTAGAGTGTTGTTTAGCATCTTTGTGGTTGTGGTAGCATAATGTGCTCTGAAAAGCACAGAACCTGACTTGTCATTTCTGATTGTCAGTTGAGTAATGTACGAGTAATTTTTAACTGTCTTTATTTTATTTTTTATTATAATTTGCTATCACACTTTTATATAATAGTAGAGATCAAAATTAAAAATGAAATCATTTTAGACATTGTAAAACTAAAGTCAAGTCCAACTTGCAAATAAATACTTACATTTATCATTAAAAGGAGATAATATTAAAATAAAACAAATGTTAAACTCTCTAGTATTTACATTGTCCACTATCTCAACAGCATTAACTAATAATAAAAACATTGTCACTGAAACATAAGAAATAAAATGACCAAATAACCATTTAAAATAAAATAAAAATTATAATTGTCAATGTTGAATGAGTAAAAAGACCATTTCATATCAAAACAGGAAACAAACACCATAAAACACTTGGTATTTTTTCCCAAGGATTAGGATAACATATTACAAATAAAGCTGCAAAAGTTCAAAAGAATAAAATTTATGACACCACTTAGACAGGAAAAATTATATATATAAAATTTCATCCCTATAAATCAACATTTGTCAAAGAATTTCTGTATTTTATAATGCAAAGTCAGTCATATTGGTCTTTTCAACCTAAACAGGCCAAATTAATAATTTTTAAAAATAGACTAAAAATTGAAACAGACGCTTTTAAAAGATAGTATAATATTACAATTCTAATTAAAACTAAATCAGCCAAAAATTAACCCCAATTAGTTCATTGTTCCTTTGTACATAAAATAACCCACAATATTTTGTAAAAAATATAAACATTTGACATAAAATTACAAAAACCAGTCAGCCATTTCTATGATGGTGCATAAACTGACTCAGAAACATCAAACAAAATAGTAGGTTAAAGATGATAAAGTTTGTATTCCTAAGTAAATCAAGCAACTTAATTGCTGGAACAGGTAAAATTTTAAAGAACTGGAATTAAAATATTCCTCATCATTATCATAATATTAAATTGAACAAATTGGCACTTGAAGGGACATGAAACTCTACTCCCATCTCAAAAACTTTACAAGAAACAAAATTACAATGTTAGAGGTTGGCCAAACCTTATACAATTTAAAATTAAATAAAAATTAAAAAATTAAATAAAAATTATAACTGACAATGTTCACTCAATGAAGAGACCGTTTCATGTAAGAAAATTTAAAAAAGAAACTTGTTGCATTTTTATACATTAAATTATACATATAAAATTGTATAGATAAAATTTCATCCCTTTAAATCAGCATTTGTCAAAGAGTTTCTGTATTTTGAAAATGCAAAGTCAGTCATATTGGTCTTTTCAACCTAAACAGTCCAAAATAATAATTTTTAAAAAATAGACTAAAAATTAAAACAGATGCTTTTAAAAGATAGTATAATATTACAATTCTAATTAAAACTAAATTAGACTAAAATTGCAGTCCCAATCAGTTCATTGGTCTTTGTACATAAAATAACCTGCGATATTTTGTAAAAAATATATGCATTTGACATAAAATTACAAAAACCAGTCAGCCATTTCTATGATGGTGCATAAACTGACTCAGAAACATCAAACAAAATAGTAGGTTAAAGATGATAAAGTTTGTATTCCTAAGTAAATCAAGCAACTTAATTGCTGGAACAGGTAAAATTTTAAAGAACTGGAATTAAAATATTCCTCATCATTATCATAATATTAAATTGAACAAATTGGCACTTGAAGGGACATGAAACTCTACTCCCATCTCAAAAACTTTACAAGAAACAAAATTACAATGTTAGAGGTTGGCCAAACCTTACACAATTTAAAATTAAATAAAAATTAAAAAATTAAATAAAAATTATAACTGACAATGTTCACTCAATGAAGAGACCGTTTCATGTAAGAAAATTTAAAAAAGAAACTTGTTGCATTTATATACATTAAATTATACATATAAAATTGTATAGATAAAATTTCATCCCTTTAAATCAGCATTTGTCAAAGAGTTTCTGTATTTTGTAAATGCAAAGTCAGTCATAACTCATATTGGTCTTTTCAACCTAAACAGTCCAAAATAATAATTTTTAAAAAATAGACTAAAAATTAAAGAGATGCTTTTAAAAGATAGTATAATATTACAATTCTAATTAAAACTAAATTAGACTAAAATTGCAGTCCCAATCAGTTCATTGGTCCTTTGTACATAAAATAACCTGCGATATTTTGTAAAAAATATATGCATTTGACATAAAATTACAAAAACCAGTCAGCCATTTCTATGATGGTGCATAAACTGACTCAGAAACATCAAACAAAATAGTAGGTTAAAGATGATAAAGTTTGTATTCCTAAGTAAATCAAGCAACTTAATTGCTGGAACAGGTAAAATTTTAATGACCTGGAATTAAATATTCCTCGTCATTATTATAAATTAAATTGAACAAATTAACACTTGTTAAAATAAAAGGGACACTCTACTCCTATCTCAAAAAATATACAAGAAACAAAATTACAATGTTAGATGTTGGCCAAACCTTATACCATTTAAAATTAAATAAAAATTATAATTGACAATGTTCACTCAATGAAAAGACCATTTCATGTAAGAAAATTAAAAAAAAACCCTTGGTGCATTTTTATACATTAAATTATACATATAAAATTGTATAGATAAAATTTCATCCCTTTAGAGTAGGATAACATTTCATTACTAATTAAACTCCAAATATTGTACATAAGAATACATCATTGAGCAATACAAATGCGAAAGAAAATATACATAACATTGTATACCCAACATACTTTCCATTCATTTCTCATTACAATTCAACAGATGTCATAATTTCAGCTCGTACAATTACTTTAATGCACAGTCAACCATGTAGATCATATCACATCTAGATGTTTAACGTCAAAATTAAAACAGATACTTAAGATAGTATAAAATCATTAAAATGCTATTTAAAACTACATCAGGCTAAAATTACAACCCTAACCAGGTTCATTCTGGGTTTGCACATAAAATAGCTGAGAATATTTTGTTGGAGATGTAAATCTGATTTAAAATGAGAAATCATTTAAGCCATTTCTGAGTGGACAACAAAAGGTGATTAATACTATAAAATATGTTATATGCTGTTAATATTTATTAAACAGTTTATATACTTAAAAGGAAATCAAGCGACTCTAAAAAGTTAAAAAGTTATGAACAAGAAAAATGTAAGGAACTAGAGTAATTGTGAATAAGCATATAAATTTTTTAAAAACCTGGAAATGAAAGGAATATGGAATATATATATATATATATATATAACCCTATTCCCAGACTTAAGCGGACCAAATAAGCTTAAAAACCAGACTTATGTCGACCTACAGCAATAGGCAGACCGCCTCTTGGTCTGCCTAAGTTTCAGATTGTTCATTCTTATAAATAAAGCTTAATTTTGCCATTTTTCTCTCATAGTTTTATCTTTGTTGTTGTTATCTTTGACATAAACCACTAAATTTCATATTTTAATAGTTTTTCCTGTGAGTTTTCATCGAAATTCGGGTGCGATTTTGAAGGTTGTATACTTCGGGCATTATTGATATGCTTAAAATCCAGAGTTATGTAGACCGTTGAAAAAGTGGTTGTAACTATGTAGTTTGCGTATATACTATATACTTCCTAAATGTCATCGTTTAGAAAAGAATGTCTTTCATCGATATAACTGATTAATTTTACTAAATTCAGTTTATTTCTACATTTAATTAAGCGTGAGGTTAGAGTACCCTGTTGACAACGATTTTATGGTCACACTACGTACCTAATTAAACACAATATGGAAGTGAAAAGAATGCTCTGGAAAGGTAAAACTGAAACCGGCTGATATAATGTGTATATTAAAGTCATAATAATCAAATTAGAATCTCCATACACTTTAAAATAATTTTAAAACATATTTTTTGTAACTCGACTCGAACACGTTAAATTGGATTGCTTCCCTTTTCCTGTATCACTGTTTAAGGCCCCAAAATGTATATTTTTATTTTCTACAAACTGGCTTAAACTAACGATTCAAGTGGCCTTTCTCTAGGTCAAGAAATTACTTTTACATCTATTATAAACAAATAGAATGCCGCTTTTGTGGTTTAAAGATTAGAATATTGCTTAAACTCGCTCAATCGAAGAACTGATTTTTTTCAAAATGGCGGCTTACGATTGTCTAGTACTGTAAGTGTAAGTAGGTTGCACAGAAACTATAAACTAAAATAAAGGCTAAAGGCTTACTTAAATTTGATATTAATAATGATATTTAATTTCTCAAAGGAAAAAGCTACACAGTTTAAGAAGCATTATTTAAGTATTTTATTCTGAACTCGATCTCAATGTACAATGACAGCCTATATTAGTTATGCATGTAAACAACAAAGAGCAAATTAATTGTTTGGTTTAAATTTTAACAATTATTGTATTTCCAAAAACGAATAAACTGTTACATTAAAAAGTCTGCTTTAGAAATCAGTAGAGGATTATTTGCATAATTTTCAGAGTTTATTTTCTTGAAATCACCATTAGCTATATAGATTTTGCAAAATTATTGATTAAATAAGTTGTGGAAATATATTAGATTTTATAAATCAACATCATATGAACAATAGAATTAAATGTAACATTAACTATTTATTTTTATTTTTTTATATGTCTATCTAATTAATACTCTTGTAATACAAGTTATTTCCATTTAAAGAATTGTGAAAGCACTAGAAGTAAAACTACTATTCAAAACAAAATTAAACCATGTGATACTTTGAAATATTTTTCAGATTTATACATAATATATTAATATTAGTATAATTTTAACACTGCAGATTTCATTAAGTCAGACCCATTTGGTACTCTGAAATCTTGTTTACAGCAGATGACATTTTTCCTAGTGGATATTACTTGCCTCTGAAATACACTCCCAACTGGTATTTATTTGGAAAAAATAATTAATTTCTATGCAACACTTTTATTAAATATTGACTTTTCCAAGGAGGATTGTGAGAGACTTGTGTAATATTCAAAATTCCTTTCAAGATAATATGTTCTTACCAACAAGAATAGCTATCCCACTTCTTTGTAATTAATTCTAATTTATACATGCATGTTTGTAAATCAATTTCTGCATCATAATAATACATTCCACCATTCATTTAACTGTGTACTGATGGATTTGACTTGTTATACATTGTCATAAATTTATAAATATCATTCAGCTTGTAAAATGCACTACTCAGTTGTTAAGCTCTCTAATTTATAGATGTATGTTGTAAATCCATTTCTGCACCATAATAATACATTCCATCATTCATTTTACTGTGAAATGATGGATTTGATTATTATACTAAATTATAGATACGTAAATATCATTCAGCTTGTAAGATGCACTACTCAGTTATTAAGCTCTTATATATTTCCAGGTCTTGAAAAAACACACTCTGCTATGTTTATAGCAGGAGTGCGATTATTACTGCTATGTAAATATAATAATTTCTAACAGTAGTAATAATACTGAAGTCCAAGAAACTGAAGAAAGATATGGCAATAGAAAAACTGAATATTTACTGTTTCCATTTAACAAAACTGTTTGAATAGTGATAGTGATAGTTAACATGTTCATAATGTATAACTGAAAGTTACAGGGCAATATTATATACAGTTAATACAGCTTATATAGCTACAAAATGATCATGGATTAGGAAAGTTGTTAAAAAATAATAGAACATACTACCAGACATATAATAGATAACCTGAAATAAGACAACTACCTTATATTCAGTTATTCAGTTAATAGTTAAATACACTAATAAAAAAAATAAAACATAAATAATAAGATTGTTGCATTGTATGAAGCAAATAAAGTAGCACTAAAGTGACAAATCCATTATGTTTTCAGCTTGTGTTGTATACAACACTTTAGACTCTCACTCACTGATCCACTATTAAAAATCACTAATCTTGTGAATACATATGAAATATTTTCTTAATAATAGAACTGACTCAGATTGGATTATGAGACTATTAAAAATATGTAATGTTGCAAATACATATGAAATATTTTCTTAATAGTAGAACTGACACATATTGGATTATGAGACTATTATTAGGCTAGTGACTTTAATGAGGGATGAGGTACAGATATAATGTATTTTAATGTAAAGGATATCCAGCAATATACAAATAAATAATAATTTAATTTGGAATATATTTTAGTGTTCCAGAATGTCAGTTCTAAGATATGAATTGATTATAAGAAATTGATAATAATAATAGTATATTACAAAATTTCACACTAAACAACAAAATTCACTAGCAAAAATGCCAAGTTCAGCATTTCAAATCTTACATATGCACATTGGATAAACTAAAAGATACATGAGAGCTATTAATAATATATGCCTACATGAGAAATTAAAACAATAATTATCATTTTAAAGTGGCTGTATCTCTACTGGTCACAAAGAAACTTTTTAAATCTTATATTTTTTAATTTGCTCTATGGATCACTATGCTATAATTGATTTATACATTTATGAAAACTAAATGTTTTCTTTAAATTAGCTGCAAAAACTAGTACTGTATTAATATAACTTATGTATATACATATATATTTATTTCAAATGTAATTTAGAGTAAGGGTGTGCAGCAAGTATTATTTCATCCAAAAGTAAAAAGAAAAATTTCAATTCGGTTCAAGTTTAGGATGATTGGAAACACAACTGTGTACAGAGATGCAATGAATATTTCTTTACTTCTTCAAATCCTTTACAACTTTGAACAATAACTGTATTAGTCTCAAGACTGTGTATTTACAGTAGCTGATGCAATAGAGTAACTTATGTGGAAACTATAGTTAGATTTAATTTCACTACAAAAAGAAATGACAATGTGTGCTATTTTTTGCAGTCCATAACGTTATTCAAAACTGTGTGGTAGTATTTAAAGTAATATTTATACTGGTAGTTTAAAAGTGAAATAGAAAAGATATAGAGCATTGTGAATGAAATGAAAATTGATTTATTTTTATAGATAAATAAAATACTTCTCCTTGTGGTTTTTGACTCGCACAAAAATGAAAGAAAAATAGAATACTCCTTTCTATCTTTTTTCTCTTAGCCAAATTATTTGACTATCAACATTTAGCACTGCCATATAGGTGCTACGAACTTTCTTGTGTCAGTTTTGCACGAATAGTAATTAAAAGTTTTCATTCGAATTGCACTGCCCCTTTTGTCACGTGGAGAGCTAATTCCCTCAACTCTGTCGTAGTGGAGATAATGGGCTTTCTTTTGTCAACTCAAAGAGACCATCCCTATTGTTCGTATCTTAACGGTTTATAGTGGGTTTTCCAAACACCCGGACCCCTGTCGTCTTCCTAACAGCCAGGTGGCTTATATCAAAAGTTAATCCTTCCTCCTCGCCTACACTCGTACACGTGAGAACAACAGTACCTATCTTTACTACTGACTGGCGATTGTTGTGCAAACATTTTTTTCTTCTTAGCAGTGTTAGTGAATGGCTACGCATTCTTTCGTACTTCCATCAAATCAACACTGCACACATTTATGTACACAAAGGTGTGTACGGTAGACCCAACAGCTCCATACACAATTGTCGTGTTTAAAAACAAGGGGGTCATTATACGTAATATCGAAGGAGAGAAGTTATATGACATATATCTAGATGCAAAGTGTTACTCGATGCTATTTTTACTGTAATATTTAAGTTATTAAAACACAAAATTTAACAGAAACAAAATCTAAATCAGGAATAAAAGATATATTCTAAAATTTATATTCGTTTTTTTTATTTACAGCTAATCCTAACCCTAACATTTCTCTTTAAAAAAAACACCAAAACTATCTCTAAAATTCCCTAACCATATTTTTTCTCTAACCTAAAACAAGAGAGTTGTGTATTGAGTCGCTTCTAATCAACGGTGAGAAATGAGCGGGAAAATATCAGGAAAAAAGTCACAGGAAAAAAAAAAAGTCATAGGAAATAAAATCACAAGAAAAAAGTTACAGGAAATAAATTCACAATATAAAGTCAAAAGTGTCAGAGTGTATATGTTATAATACTTATTAACAGTAAGTGAAGCAGGAAAAGGCAAGGAGGTTAACTGCTCGCTCAAAATGTGTGTGATTCAAGTGTATTTTATATACCGTATAAAAGCTTTGTAATACATACATTTAGTTAATTAATTTTCAGTGTAAGTCGGTATGCTTGCTTATTATTGAGTGAATAACAGTAAATGGAAGTAAGCGACGGCTCATTAGGATCCTCGTTCGATTCTCGCTCGTTGAGGGTAAATGTGTGTGTGTGTGTGTGTGTGTGTGTGTGTGTGTGTGTGTGTGTGTGTGTGTGTGTGTGTGTGTGTGTGTGTGTGTGTGTGTGTGTGTGTGTGTACTTGCGAAGTTTCAGTTCTGCAGTAAATTGCTTTATATGCAAGTTGCTGGAGTCCTTTCAAGTCTTCTATAAATGTTTCAAACTTGTTCTACCAAAATTGATCAGAGGCTCCCACTTTATACAGTTTATCAGCTATTAATTATTCACTGTGTTAAATTTGTAACCAGAAAACGTTAGTTTGCCTTCACTCGTGCGTATAATCCAGCTAATCAAACGTAGGCATGACATTTTAAGGAGTGTGGCATCTTGGAAGCGCAAAGAGCACTTACTTCGCGATCAATCGATTCACCGCACTCCCTGCAAAGTAGTATGTGCTCTGTGTACATAGAAGCCTACATAACTTTTTCTTGTTTTCAGTGTTTCAAGCCGTAAGTAAGAAGGAAATACGCAATGTAAAAACCAAACTGAAACTGAAACAAGCAAACTGAAACTTACTTAAAATCATGTGAAATATTGAAACTCGATTTGACAGTTATTTCAAAACTTTAATTAAACTAGTTTATTTGATATTAGGAAAAATATTAAAAGTTTAAACTAGTTTCATATATCATCAAATAATAAGAAAGCTTCAATTAATAAACATTTCTATATGTGCCTTTGTACTTAGTAAGAAGAAGTGGCAGGAGAATGACCTGCTGTTTATTAGTCATATGCTTGAATCATGAATCTATTTTTATTAATGCTATCATCCTTTTAGTTCATTCATATGTAATGCTTGTCTGTAAATGAGGTCGTGTGGTTTGCGTGGAATGTGTACACGTTAATAAAACAAACAGATAGAGAGAAACAGAGTAGTAATTTACTAGATTATATTGTAATAATTCAGTGAATACACAAATGCGTTCATTTTTAAAGACACAAATGACATATTATCTTGCTAATCAGTATTGGCATACAGCTTAATTTTCGCCAAACATTTTTATCTATCTCTCTATTGATTTGACGTTAAATTGCTCGTAACATTGAGTAAGCAGGTGCATTTCGATACGTGAAGAAAAAAAAAAATTAAATGTGTAGTTTGTTTGTTTCCATTCTATTGGTTATTTTTTCTTTTCTTAAGGAAGATTAAATCAGCAAACATTTTTTTGTTTATAAAGTGAGTATGGAATGTCGTCTTTGTATTTAATAAAAAATGGCAAGAGAATGACCTTACAATAACTTTAGTATAATATTTTAACTTTATGCGCCCAATTATGAAAAAAACTACATTGTCTTCTTCTGCTTTGGTTTACAGAGTGACCAATAATATTTTAAAGATATCAAACGTAATACTAATTTACACCATCTCTGTTATAGAAAAATAAATATGGAAATACAGAATCTGAAATCAGTGAAACACGACTATAAAGAATAGAGTAAGCGATATCTTTTATTCAAATAAAAGTGATCATTGCTTAGAGAAACCTCTTAAAGCGTTCTAAAAGGAAATAAACATTATTTAAACTTTTATTATGTTAATTAAGTAATTGATTTAATTAAAGAATATTAAGGCACTCTGATAGGTTAATTGTCTTCTTTTGTTGATTCTGATTCTGACAAAATGGAGCAATATTACAAATACCTCTTTGAACAAACAAAATGTTTCTGCGTGTGCTGAACCCGAATCTGAAGTTAGTTTTATTAAATTCCTCGTACTATTCCGCATAATTAGAAAAATAAAATTTTCACAAAAAAATTCATATTTCGAGAAATATGAAATATTATCGTTTCAAAATAAGCCACGTGTCTTCCTGTATTATCCTGCAAAATCTATCAAAATTTCAGCGACTTTAGTAGAAAACGCGATTTGGCGCCAAAATTTCTTTGTCTCAAAAAATCGACTTTACCTACTAATAATGCAAGGCGCTAACTGAAGTCGACATTTTGACAAAAGCTGAATTTCTACAAAACTAATTGTCAGAAAAGGACTAAAATTGGTAGGCATGAAACTAAATCCTTTGTGACTCGGAATGTAAAATAAAAAGTCTGATATTCCAAAGAACTCTAGAGAAAAACCCGTTCCTGCAAAAATTGAGTTTTCTTGATTTTTCGAAGCGTTCGTCTTTTTATCTGACGAACGCTTTACTCTACATGCATTAAATTCAGGTACCTAATGCACAACCATGGGTCCTATGACCTCTATTTATTGAGTATTTTTAGAGTAATCCATGTCGGAAATAATTAGGTTCAAACTACTTAAAATGGCCCATTTCCCGCTTCGGCTCGTTCGGATGGCCACAGTCACCTGTAATGTTACTCCTCAGCTCCGTTCTCAGGGATGATTTCGAAAGAGGAATCTATGGGCTACGTCCAGAAGTTAAGTGTATGATTGTATGTCTATAACTGCGCGCAATAGGGTAATCACGATGACCAAACTTTGCAAATCGGCCAAAGGTGCGAAAATATCCAAACGTCAATTCTGACAAATTGGCGCAATATTACAAATACCTCTTTGAACAAATAAACTGTATCCGCGTGTGCTGAACCCGAATCTGAAGTTAGTTTTATTAAATTCCTCGTACTTTAAGAGAAATGCGCATAATTAGAAAAATAAAATTTTCACAAAAAAATTCATATTTCGAGAAATATGAAATATTATCGTTTCAAAATAAGCCACGTGTCTTCCTGTATCATCCTGCAAAATCTATCAAAATTTCAGCGACTTTAGTAGAAAACGCGATTTGGCGCCAAAATTTCTTTGTCTCAAAAAATCGACTTTACCTACTAATAATGCAAGGCGCTAACTGAAGTCGACAGTTTGACAAAAGCTGAATTTCTACAAAACTAATTGTCAGAAAAGGACTAAAATTGGTAGGCATGAAACTAAATCCTTTGTGACTCGGAATGTAAAATAAAAAGTCTGATATTCCAAAGAACTCTAGAGAAAAACCCGTTCCTGCAACCCTCCTGCAAAAATTGAGTTTTCTTGATTTTTCGAAGCGTTTGACTTTTTATCTGACGAACGCTTTACTCTACATGCATTGAATTCAGGTACCTAATGCACAACCACGGGTCCTATGATCTGTATTTATTGAGTATTTTTAGAGTAATCCATGTCGGAAATAATTAGGTTCAAACTACTTAAAATGGCACATTTCCCGCTTCGGCTCGTTCGGATGGCCGTGGTCACCTGTAATTCTACTCCTCTAATTGTTAGAAAAGGACTAAAATTGGTGGGCATGAAGCAAAATAATTTGTGACTCTGAATATAAAATAAAAAGTCGGATATTCGCAATATCTCTTGAGATAATAAAATTCGTGCACCTGACCCCCAAATTTCTTTTTTTCGATTTTTTATTTGCTTGACTTTATATCTGTAAATAGAATTTTATACATATTTTTAATATAAAAAGACACTATCAAACAACTGAAATAGTTACTCTGATTTAGAAAGCAATATTAATCAGTTCATGCATAAAGAATATTTATTGACCCTAATTAGAAAGTCGTTTTTATCAGTCAATGATCAATCCTGCTATTTTTTTTTGTGTGAAATATATTTTAAACAACAAAATCCATCTGAATCCATCAAATTCAATATATGGTTGCAATAAAGTTATTGCATTGAGATAATTATAATGAATTTACAACCTCGTAATTTTACTCCTCAGCTCTGTTCTCAGGGATGATTTCGAAAGAGGAATCTACGGACTACGTCCAGAAGTTAAGTGTATAATTGTATGTCCAAAACTGCGCGCGCAACAATACGGTAATCATGATGACCCAATTTCGCAAATCGGCCCAAAGTGCGTGTCAGGCGAAAACAAAACTTAGCCCGGCATCACTCCATAAACATTAAAAATTTTAAATAGTAAAATATAGATACACAAGGGGTATAGGAACAATAGCACAAAATACACATTCAAATCATTCAACCAAGACACAAATTACAAGACTGACCAACCACTCCAAGACATTAGCAGGATGTTAGAGTTATACAAGACTGACCACACATGGCTAGGGCACAGGAAATGGTTAGGGATCCAAGGGTCACTTGTAGCTAACTGATAGACTCACACTGAGCTATGGGCTAGGGTACAGGAAGCGGTCAGGGGATCAAAGGGCCACTCTTAGCTAACGGTAGAGGGAGGGGTTAGTTTTTAATTCATATTTAAATAACTGCAAATCAGAAAAAGGACACACCTGGTGGATCGCAGGAGAAATAATTCCTGAGTCATAAGGAAATGTGGAAATTCATATAACTTTAGAACTTCCCGACGGATCAACATCCTTGTACCCCACCCACCACAAAAAATTACAAACAAACACACACACACACACACACACACACACACACACACACACACACACACACACACACACACACTCACACACACACGCGCGCGCGCACACACACACACACACACACACACACATACACACACACACACACACACTCACAAACAAAATAAAAACATCTTTTACTCCGAACGAGAATTACACCATGATACTCTTGGGGGAGAGGTTATTAATTTCTGCACAATCACTTACTTCCATTTCCTGTTATTCAGTCTATAATATACGTGTTTATGGACACAATCATAACAACATATCTGAGTATGAATAAAATATATTATTAAATGTGTGAATTATAATATGAATTATTATATGTACACGATATACAAATCGCACGCACGCCTTTTTTCCCGTGACTTTTTTTCCTGTGACTTTTTCCGCTCACCCTTAGATTGGACTAGATCGTATGACGTTATTTTTATTACTGATTTTCTGTAAGTGACATTCTGGCATAGCGAACTCTAAATAATATTACTGCAGCTATTTGGTATAAATTTGCGACTTCATTATTAGTAGTATAGATATCTCGATTTGAGTAGCTCTTTTTAATAGACTATTTCATCATCACCATTTCATTGCTGAAAAAGAAATGTCCATGAAAAACTAATATACAAGCCTCGACTTTAATTCTAAAGATGCAGATATTAAGTTTATATGAGCATTTTAAGTGTGAGACCATCTTTTAAGAGACAATGACTTGATAAATAGAGAAGCGAAACGGTGTAGTTAATTTGAACTGTGGGAGCACGACCGTACCACTGTAGAACATTAATTTTATATGTGAGTTTTGTAAAAGAGAATTTTTTTAGCCATGGATATTATTGACAATAATAAGAGCGGTTCAAAATTTGTGTTTAGCCCGACAAGAAACTCTGAATATAGAGCCATACTTTCTTTGAGGAGTCGTTTGGAACATTCGCCTTAATCATGAATATTTTATCAGAAACAAAATATCAAACACTAAAATCATTCATAAATCATCCTAGCAAACGCATAATGGTAACCATAAGTAAATGAAAATTGTTTTAAATCTTAGAATCTTCAGGTGTTCAATAGCACATATAACTTAATTATGCAGATATAGAAACCTCATAAATTTACCAGGTATGTTTTGCTAATGTTGTTGAGTGTATTTGAAAATACTGTACTATTTTATTGTATGTTTTAAACAAGGCTCTCATTGCTTTACTTATTTTAAAAGCAGGGTTTTTTTGTTTGATAACTATGATTGGTAACTGTGAGTATATTATGTCATGAAGTAAGCTCACTTCGAATGAACTATACTATTAAAAATATGAATGAATTATAATTTTATTTGACTGATGAAACTTGAAAATGCAGATGTATACGAATATAAGACTTAGTTTATAGTAAGGTGTCCGTGTTGTTTATGAACGGACGCGTAGTTCCTGTCAGTAAGTGAATGCAAAAGCATGCCTGGGGGGAATGACGATTGGGGATTATTCGCGTGGCGTGCTGTTCTTCAAGCTGCATTGCCTAACTGTACATCAAAGTTATACAAAGTACCGCCAGCGAGAAACCTCCCTCCAAGCTCACTAAGTCTCTTCTTTACTGAAAGTTGATTTCACTCACACCAAGGAAGGGTTGTTTAGCCAGCGTCTTTTGTCTAAGGATTTTAAGTGGCACACAAGGCGTGAAAG
The DNA here is from genome assembly GCA_028829895.1 of Sinotaia quadrata. Lineage (NCBI taxonomy): Eukaryota > Metazoa > Mollusca > Gastropoda > Architaenioglossa > Viviparidae > Sinotaia > Sinotaia quadrata. Next base: position 18,691,638 of record CM054183.1, on the reverse strand, counting down.
TGATGTTGGAAAAATACGACAACAGAATGAATCTCTGCATGAATGCATTCCAATTCTGAGAGCGAGTAGTCCACGCTATCTATCTATCTATCTATCTATCTATCTATCTATCTATCTATCTATCTATCTATCTATCTATCTATCTATCTATCTATCTATTCTTATCATTAACGTTATATATTTGTCTCCTATCAATGTCAAAATCCCCTCTCTATCTGCCTGCCCGTCCGTCCACCCGTCTATCTGTTTCTTTCCTTTTCTTTTCTATCCATCCATCCACCCGTCTGTCTGTCTGTTTGTCTATCTATCTATCTTTCTGCCTATTTGTCTGTCGATCTGTACGTGCATCTGTCTTTCGATGGAACTGTCTACTCTCACATCCAAATTCTATCCATCTATTTATCTTACTAGTTACCAATCTACCTATCCATATATACTCGTCTATCTGATTGTTTTTATATTATTCGTACTGGTTGTCGCTTTGTTTGAATGTAGGATCTCAGCGAGTCTAGCTAGTACGTTATACGCAATTCGCTAGCGTTGCTTTCTATAAAAGCAGGAGGATTTTTAAAATAATAATATTGTTAAGCAGAATCAACAAATCAAAATAATTAACCTATCAGAGTGCCTTTATTTTCTTTAATTAAATCAATTACTTAATTAACATAATAAAAATTTAAATAATGCTTATTTCCTTTTAGAATCCTTTAAGAGGTTTCTCTAAGCAATGATCACTTTTATTTGTGTAAAAGATATCGCTTACTCTATTCTTTTTAGTCGTGTTTCACTGTATTCAGATTCTGTATTTCCATATTTATTTTTCTAAAACAGAGATGGTGTAAATTAGTATTACGTTTGATATCTTTAAAATATTATTGGTCACTCCGTAAACCAAAGCAGAAGAAGACAATGTTGTTTTTTCATAATTGGGCGCATAAAGTTAAAATGTTATCTAAAATTATTGTAAGGTCATTCTCTTGACTTTTTTTTATTAAAAAATTCCATACTCACTTTAGAAACAAAAAAATGTTTGCCGATTTAATCTTCCTTAAAAAAGAAAAAATAACCAATAGAATGGAAACAAACAAACTATACATTTTTTAAATGAATTTCTTCACGTATCGAAATGCATCTGCTTACTCTCTGTTAGGAGCAATTTAACGTCAAATCAATAGAGAGATAGATAAAACTGTTTGGCGACAATTAAGCTGTATGCCAATACTGATTAGCAAGATAATATGGCATTTGTGTCATGATGAACGCATTTGTATATTCACTGAATTATTATTACAATATAATCTAGTAAATTACTACTCTCTTTCACTCTCTTTCATTTTTCTCTATCTGTTTGTTTTATTAACGTGTACACATTCCACGCAAACCACACGACCTCATTTACAGACAAGCATTACATATGAATGAACTAAAAGGATGATAGCATTAATAAAAATAGATTCATGATTCAAGCATATGACTAATAAACTGCAGGTCATTCTCTTGCCACTTCTTACTAAATACAAAGGCACATATAGAAATATGTATTAATTGAAGCTTTCTTATTATTTCAGGATATATGAAACAAGTTTAAACTTTTAATATTTTTCCTAAAATCAAATAAACTAGTTTAATTAAAGTTTTGAAATAACTGTCAAATCGAGTTTCAATATTTCACTTGATTTTAAGAAGTTTCAGTTTGCTTATTTGTTTCAGTTTCAGTTTGGTTATTACATTGCGTATTTCCTTCTTACTTACGGCTTGAAACACTGAAAACAAGAAAAAGTTATGTAGGCTTCTATGTACACAGAGCACATAGTCCTTTGAGGGAGTGCGGTGAATCGATTGATCGCGAAGTAAGTGCTCTTTGCTCTTCCAAGATGCCACACTCCTTAAAATGTCATGCCTACGTTTGATTAGCTGGACTATACACACGAGTGAAGGCAAACTAACAATGTTTTCTGGTTACAAATTTAACATAGTGAATAATTAATAGCTGATAAACTGTATAAAGTGGGAGCCTCTGATCAATTTTGGTAGAACAAGTTTGAAACATTTATAGAAGACTTGAAAGGACTCCAGTAACTTTTACAGTCGTCAGAGCCAAACTTGCATATAAAGCAATGTACCGCAGAACCGAATCTTCGCAAGTACGTACACACACACACACACACACACACACACACACACACACACACACACACACACACACACAATTTCAACACTTCCAGAGTGGTCATCGCTCTATCTGGAAAATTCAGACATATTCACATCCCTCCCTTAAGTTTTGATTCAAGTTGATTGAAGATCAGCACTCAGTCACTGAATACTCGCTAACAATTTCCCACCTGTGTTCAGTGGGTATTCCCAATCCTAAGCTGCATCCAGACAGATTAGCGCGTGCCACGCGTACACAACAATCACTGACAAATATCCGACGAGCAGCTCTCCCCCCCTCCCAACCCTTCGTTATTTCTCCTTTACTACACTTACAGGACGACTTGGAGAAAACCATTTACTTCCCCAAAAGTTTTTATTGTCGTGGAGCGAACAATTATTTTGGACAAAAGATGCACTTGATGCACAGAAATATCTGAAAAATCTAAACACTCTTTGAATCAACATCACAAACCACTGTTCATCCACTAACTAATAAATAAATCGATAATTAATAAACAACGAATTATATTTAGAATTCGAAATTGACTCAATATGCATGGACATTCACATCGCCAAGTGTTGGATTTCGAGAGCCAGGGTGATAATGAAAATTTCGTTTCTAAATTGATACCTTATAGTCCAGTAGCATGAAGTTGGGGCATGTTGTGCACGGCTCCTTACACATAGTCTTTTGTATTAGGGGAACAACTTGAGCTCGATGATGTGTATATAGTTGGAAGTTAAAGTTCACCCTCAAGTTGCTTTCACCAAAAGCGAAAATCTATGAGTGATTTGCGAGGTATTTGTTTCGATATTCATCCATTAAAACCAATCACACCCATACTCTGACTTTGAGCTAACAAATGAAAAGGTTAATTTAAACTAGGCTCTTTCCGGTCACTTGGATTATTGTAATACATTTAATAAGACCGAAACTAAAAACGTGTTTTTGTTATGATAGATGTGTGGTAAGAAACATAAAATTACGTAATTAAAGAATGATTTATATAGGTATTTTCTTCATTAGAATTTATTTTTAATTTAATGTCTCTTTCTAATGTAAGCTGATTTTACAGAGAAGCGAATTGGTACATCACACGTCTCCATCAATCTTGCGATTGATACGCATAAGCAGAGTGGATATTTTATTGCACTCAGAAAGCAGCAAAAAGTAATAGAGAAAGACTGAGAAATTGCATATGAAAAGACAAATAGTTAAACATCGGGCATACCAATATACTGTCAAATATAAAAACAGACAGATGGATGGATGGATTGTTGGAGAGAGGGATGGATGGATGGATGGTTGGAGAGAAGGATGGATGCATGGATAGATAGATAGATAGATAGATAGATAGATAGATAGATAGATAGATAGATAGATAGATAGATAGATAGATAGATAGATAGATAGATAGATAGATAGATAGATAGATAGATAGATAGATAGATAGATAGATAGATAGATAGATAGATAGATAGATAGATAGATAGATAGATAGATAGATAGATAGATAGATAGATAGATAGATAGATAGATAGATAGATAGATAGATAGATAGATAGATAGTCCTTTCCACCTGCGATCAAGAGATCATGTTTGCCTGAGGAGAGGTTCTCCCAGTGAGCAAAGTGTATGACGGATGAACTAAGTACAAAAATAACTAAACCACGATTGGGATGGTTTCGTGGATGAGCGGGGAAAAAATTCACGGGAAATAAAGTCACAAGAAAAAAGCCACGCATAGGAAAGAAAGTCACAATATATGTTAAGTGGAAGTAAGTGACGGCTCATTTGGATCGTGGTTCGATTCCCGATCAGGGTTAAGTGTATTTTTTTTTTTTTAGAAACTTCAGTCTGACGAGCATTGTTCGACAACTCTTTTCTTGTTTAATACATACGGCTGGAATCTGTAGAATAAAATGTTCTTTAAAATATCACCTAAAAACACTACCAACAGATGTTTAGTGTGATATGACTGCTTAAAACAGGATTTCATTGATAACTTTTTATTTAGTTTCATTTTATGTCAATACGTCAGATTCTTTTCACTTCTGGAAATTTTTTCCCGATCGAAAGAAAAAAATGAGCCGTGTTAACCGTAATATTGATAGTGTTCTAATGTTCTTGTACTAGTGGGCGATAATAAAGTTGAAATATATAGTACTAATTGATCAAAACGGTCGTCATTTCTGTAAGTTATAATAACTATAAATTTGAACAGTGGCATACAACAGTGGTCCCCAACCTTTTCATCGCCGCGGACCGGTCAACGCTTGATAATTTTATCGCGGCCCGATGATGTGGGGGGTACGTTGATTGTTTATATTTTAGAGTGTTTTGATTTAATAATCTAAATTTAATTGTATTTAAACGTGCCTTCAAATTAAAATACAGTTTCACCAAAAAATGAATATAAAGTGATTTAACATTTTAACTCACTAGAACGCTAAATCAGCGAGAATCCTGAGCTTGTTTCTTTGCAACGAGAAGGTTCCATCTGGGGGTAATAGGAGACAATTACACCCGAAGTGAGTTGCTTATGTCCATCCGTTGTTTTGTTTTGGTTGCTGTCACTGCAGAAAACCCCGCTTCACACAAATAGGATTCGGAAATGGCAATACATATTTAAGTGCTGTGGTGGCCGTTGTTGTATTGGCAGGTGTGTGTGTGTGTGTGGGGGGGGGGGGTTTACAGAGCCCAGGATAATACTACATCGTCTGTACTTAGTGTGTATGTGCGCCCAGGATGTTCACTCCCCACCCTGTAATGTTCACCAGTGGTGTTGTTGTTGTCGTTGGAGCTAAGGAGTAACATTACAGGTGACTGTGGCCATCCGAACGAGCCGAAGCGGGAAATATGCCATTTTAAGTAGTTTGAACCTAATTATTTCCGACATGGATTACTCTAAAATTACTCAATAATTAGAGGTCATAGGACCCATTGTTGTGCATTATGTACCTGGATTCAATGCATGTAGAGTAAAGCGTTCGTCAGATAAAAAGACGAACGCTTCGAAAAATCAAGAAAATTCCATTTTTGCAGGAGGGTTGCAGAAACGTGTTTTTCTCTAGAGGTTTTTGGAATATCTGACTTTTTATTTTATATTCGGAGTCACAAATGATTTAGCTTCATGCCTACCAATTTTAGTCCTTTTCTGACAATTAGTTTTGTAGAAATTCAGCTTTTGTCAAAATGTCAAGACTTCTGTCAATATAGTGCTTTGCATTATTAGTACGTAAAGTCGATTTTTCGAGACAAAGGAATTTTGGCGCCAAATCGCGTTTTCTACTAAAGTCGCTGAAATTTTGATAGATTTTGCAGGATGATACAGGAAGACACGTGGCTTATTTTGAAACGAAAATATTTCATATTTCTCGAATTATGAATTTTTTTGTGAAAATTTTATTTTTCTAATTATGCGCATATCTCTTAAAGTACGAGGAATTTAATAAAACTAACTTCAGATTCGGGTTCAGCACACGTGGAAACAGTTTATTTGTTCAAAGGGCTATTTGTAATATTGCGCCAATTTGTCAGAATTGACGTTTGGATATTTTCGCACTTTTGACTGATTTGCGAAGTTAGGTTATCATGATTATTGTATTGTTGCACGCGCAGTTTTAGACATACAATCATACACTTAACTTCTGGACGTAGCCCATAGATTCCTCTTTCGAAATCATCCCTGAGAACGGAGCTGAGGAGTAACATTACAGGTGACTGTGGCCATCCGAACGAGCCGAAGCGGGAAATATGCCATTTTAAGTAGTTTGAACCTAATTATTTCCGACATGGATTACTCTAAAATTACTCAATAATTAGAGGTCACAGGACCCATTGTTGTGCATTATGTACCTGGATTCAATGCATGTAGAGTAAAGCGTTCGTCAGATAAAAAGACGAACGCTTCGAAAAATCAAGAAAATTCCATTTTTGCAGGAGGGTTGCAGAAACGTGTTTTTCTCTAGAGGTTTTTGGAATATCTGACTTTTTATTTTATATTCGGAGTCACAAATGATTTAGCTTCATGCCTACCAATTTTAGTCCTTTTCTGACAATTAGTTTTGTAGAAATTCAGCTTTTGTCAAAATGTCAAGACTTCTGTCAATATAGTACTTTGCATTATTAGTACGTAAAGTCGATTTTTCGAGACAAAGGAATTTTGGCGCCAAATCGCGTTTTCTACTAAAGTCGCTGAAATTTTGATAGATTTTGCAGGATGATACAGGAAGACACGTGGCTTATTTTGAAACGAAAATATTTCATATTTCTCGAATTATGAATTTTTTTGTGAAAATTTTATTTTTCTAATTATGCGCATATCTCTTAAAGTACGAGGAATTTAATAAAACTAACTTCAGATTCGGGTTCAGCACACGTGGAAACAGTTTATTTGTTCAAAGGGCTATTTGTAATATTGCGCCAATTTGTCAGAATTGACGTTTGGATATTTTCGCACTTTTGACTGATTTGCGAAGTTAGGTTATCATGATTATTGTATTGTTGCACGCGCAGTTTTAGACATACAATCATACACTTAACTTCTGGACGTAGCCCATAGATTCCTCTTTCGAAATCATCCCTGAGAACGGAGCTGAGGAGTAACATTACAGGTGACTGTGGCCATCCGAACGAGCCGAAGCGGGAAATATGCCATTTTAAGTAGTTTGAACCTAATTATTTCCGACATGGATTACTCTAAAATTACTCAATAATTAGAGGTCATAGGACCCATTGTTGTGCATTATGTACCTGGATTCAATGCATGTAGAGTAAAGCGTTCGTCAGATAAAAAGACGAACGCTTCGAAAAATCAAGAAAATTCCATTTTTGCAGGAGGGTTGCAGAAACGTGTTTTTCTCTAGAGGTTTTTGGAATATCTGACTTTTTATTTTATATTCGGAGTCACAAATGATTTAGCTTCATGCCTACCAATTTTAGTCCTTTTCTGACAATTAGTTTTGTAGAAATTCAGCTTTTGTCAAAATGTCAAGACTTCTGTCAATATAGTGCTTTGCATTATTAGTACGTAAAGTCGATTTTTCGAGACAAAGGAATTTTGGCGCCAAATCGCGTTTTCTACTAAAGTCGCTGAAATTTTGATAGATTTTGCAGGATGATACAGGAAGACACGTGGCTTATTTTGAAACGAAAATATTTCATATTTCTCGAATTATGAATTTTTTTGTGAAAATTTTATTTTTCTAATTATGCGCATATCTCTTAAAGTACGAGGAATTTAATAAAACTAACTTCAGATTCGGGTTCAGCACACGTGGAAACAGTTTATTTGTTCAAAGGGCTATTTGTAATATTGCGCCAATTTGTCAGAATTGATGTTTGGATATTTTCGCACTTTTGACCGATTTGCGAAGTTAGGTCATCATGATTATTGTATTGTTGCACGCGCAGTTTTAGACATACAATCATACACTTAACTTCTGGACGTAGCCCATAGATTCCTCTTTCGAAATCATCCCTGAGAACGGAGCTGAGGAGTAACATTACAGGTGACTGTGGCCATCCGAACGAGCCGAAGCGGGAAATATGCCATTTTAAGTAGTTTGAACCTAATTATTTCCGACATGGATTACTCTAAAATTACTCAATAATTAGAGGTCATAGGACCCATTGTTGTGCATTATGTACCTGGATTCAATGCATGTAGAGTAAAGCGTTCGTCAGATAAAAAGACGAACGCTTCGAAAAATCAAGAAAATTCCATTTTTGCAGGAGGGTTGCAGGAACGTGTTTTTCTCTAGAGGTTTTTGGAATATCTGACTTTTTATTTTACATTCCGAGTCACAAAGGATTTAGCTTCATGCCTACCAATTTTAGTCCTTTTCTGACAATTAGTTTTGTAGAAATTCAGCTTTTGGGGTCAAAATGTCAACACTTCAACACAATAGTCTAGTGCCTTGCATTAAAGTGTTAGTGGATTTTTCGAGACAAAGAAATTTTGGCGCCAAATCGCGTTTTCTACTAAAGTCGCTGAAATTTTGATAGATTTTGCAGGATGATACAGGAAGACACGTGGCTTATTTTGAAACGATAATATTTCATATTTCCCGAATTATGAATTTTTTTGTGAAAAATTTATTTTTCTAATTATGCGCATATCTCCTAAAGTACGAGGCATTTATTAAAACTGACTTCGAATTCGTGTTCACCGCACTAGAAATCACTTTATTGTCTCAAAGGACCATTCACAATTTTGCACGAATTGGTCACAATGGAAGTTTGAAGTTTTTGCATTTTGTGCGGACTGCAATAATGGGTCACCTCTCTTAACTCATCCGTGTACTCAAACTGTTGCGCATAGGAGCGTACAGTTAACACTCAGAAATAGCTATTGGATGACTCTTTCGAATGCATTACAGATATAGGAACCGACGCGTACAGTTGCAGATGACTTTGGCCTTCCCAAACTTCGAAAGTAGTTCGTCTTCGATTTTTAGCAGTTTCAACATGATTATTTCCGAAAGCAATTTAATCACAAGATTAAAAAAAATAGAGCCTGTAGAACAAGTAGGTATGCACGAGGTGCTAGAAATTCGTATACCTCAGAGAAAGCGTTCACGAGATATAAATTCAAACGCGTCAAAAAATATGAATTCTATTTTATGGTGGGTGGGGGTACAAGGATGTCGATCCGTCCAGAAGTTCTAAAGATATGTGAATTTCGACATTTCCTTATGACTCAGAAATTATTTCTCCTGCGAGCCACCACGGATGGCCTTTTTCTGATTTGTAGTTATTTAAATATCAATTAAAAAGTTGCAAATATCGATCCAAAATACAATTTCTTTCATTGTCATGTGTATATTTGACCCTGCTGGGTTTAATTTTGAAGGGGAAATATTCGATACGTCTCTAGTTATTAATTTAGGGGCAAAACGTATTTATTCAATGAACATGCAAGTATTTCCTAAACTACGAGATATTTCTTAAAACTAACTTCAAATTCGGGTTCAGCACACTAGAAAACAGTTTATTTGTTCAAAGAGGCATTTGTAATATTGCCCCAATTTGTCAGAATTGACTTTGGGATATTTTCAAACTTTTGGCAGGTTTACGAAATTAGGTCGTCATGAAATCGCCCCTGCCTAGTTAAGTCCTAGGTGTTAATAGGTATTTGATTTTTCACTCTTTACTAACGGAAGGGGTTTGTTCCAGTCGGCGATTCGGATGCCCACGCCTCCTTTTACAGTATTTCCGCCCAGACCGGAAGAAGTTAGAGCACCAAAAAGATTAGAAAAGGTGTTAAAAAGGATGTAAATGAACGAATCCGCTCAATTGAGGCTTGAGTTAATAAATACTCGATCAAGCCTTGCTACAAACACTTGCGACAGAATATTCTCGGAGTACAGGTACCACTCAAGCGATAATGGAGAAGAGAGATCCAGACCGATATGTTCATAATTATGTAAGTATACTTATATACTTTATTATATCCATAATTAATAAAATTCACCGATGCCATTTGTACTGCACTTTAACTTCTGTATAGTTCCCGTAAAACTTCGGCCACTCTGAACTATGAAGGCATTAAAAGTGATTGAAATTTAAAAGTCACAGATGTAAATTAGGAAGCACGCGGTTGTTGATTAATTTTAATTATCTGAATGGAATAACATTATCGAAACTGTATATCGCGCGTAATGTAGGCTAATTTAGTGGATTGTTATTGTAACAGAAATTAGAAGGATTAGCCAGTGAGTGATACAAACGTCTTTCTAATTGGGACGCATAGACAGTCTAGACTCTATATGTATTAATTCATTTGAAATGTATGTATCTGTGTCATATTAACAAATTTAAATTTTCTTATGCTGGCTGCATTTGTTTGTTTGCTTTCATGCAGATGATAGGAGTACTTTAATTGTCTCAAAACTAAAAAAACAATAACATCTCTCATTTATTTGTTGTAGAAAAAGGCTTGGTAAAAGACTACTAAGTACTAGTACTAGTAGTAGCAATTTTATCAAAGGATAGGCATTTGAATGTAAGACTGCTAGTAGTATTAATTATGTCAGGTACATAATTACACCTGAATACACCTGCTGTGTGTGACACTATATAATCTAGCTCTTAGATCTTATTTATCTTATAGATAAATGATGTTCATTGCATGATCTACTCCAGTTTATCAATATATTCTCACAATGACATAATCATTTTTTAAACTCTTATTTAGTATATAACTTGCACATTCTGTTGCCTCATTTTTTTTGTTTGGATAATGTGTTGTCATACTAGAGGACAATTGACATATTCTGTTCATATTAACAATGAAAGCAAGTCTCCTGTCTGATTATAATTATATATGCTCATATTATAAATGCAAGAAATGTCCATAACGGAGGAATTTGGAATATGTTTGATCTTCATAGTTCATTTCAAAGTAAAATTACTTTAAATACTGGGCAATATCTGGTGATTGTTAGAAGTACTTTTAGAGCCCATATAAATGATATATCTTTTAAACTTAAAATTTTAGTATGAAAGACAAAGATATGCTATAAAACCCGCACTGCAGTAGCAGCAATCATTCTCTGCTAGGCACAAGGCATCTCTCTGCAGCACAGAATCATTGTTCATGAAATTCACATACAAATTGTTTGTTAATGTTATCTATTTTTTCATCAAAGAAAAAGTATTGCTAAACAGGAATTAATTTCTTGAATTGAATGACAGACTGAATTGCTATATTGCTATACAAACATCTTGCCATTGGATCATTTTATGTTTTAAATTATAGTTATACTAAAGCTGGGGGGAGGGGGAGTTTGATATATTTATAAACATGTCAGTTGATCATGTCATAATACCAGAATTTTGAAAAAAACAATTCATCAACCAAAGATTGGCACATACATTTTTTTTTTTTAAATCTTGGATGCATTTGCTTTTAGGAATAGCTATGTATTATTATAGGGATGAGGATAAACTGACTTACTGCATACTATTTATCAGAAAGTTTAGAAAATATTGTTCTTTTTACATATTTGTTAACAAATCTTGCTTTTTTCATTGGGCATAGAAATGTAAACTTGTATTTATGTATTGTTTTGCACACACACATTCACACTCACACAGATATATATACACATTTATTTCTTAGTACTAATACTAGTAGTAGTACATTTATGTGTTTTGTTTTTTAATTTTTTAGCAAGAAAGTGACTGTGAGGATACATTTGAGACAGATACAGGAACTGATATTGAATACTTTCCTGAAATAAGCTCACAAGAAGGTTCTTCTGGCAGTGGTGAAGACAGTAAATTTGATTCCTTGAGCATTCTTGATAATAATATGGTGGTAGATAGTGACTCTTCATCATCAACTGTCTTTCCAAAGCTGATGTTAGATTCATCTCTAATTTTGAATATTTCAAATGCTAGTACCACCACATCATCTTTAAATTTAACTCCTATTCCTAACAAAACCAGAGATTTTGATAAGCAAGAGAGTATTGTTGTACAAGATTCAGGAGTGCACAAAACGTTTTATTGTTTATTTTGTAAAATACCTCAGAAGAAGCTTCCTAGACACCTTACAACAAGGCACAGCACAGAAAAGGAAGTTATTGAGTACATGGAAGAGAAAGACCATCTTATAAAGAGTAATATTTTGACAAAAATCAGGAATCTAGGAAACCATATGCACAACATTCAAGTCCTTCAGAAAAATGAAGGTAATTTAATTGTTGTTCACCGACCTAGAAAAAAAGATAAAACATCTTACAAGAGGTATGTGCCATGTTCTTTTTGTTATGGCTATTTCTTAAAAACAGATTTATGGAAACATAAATGTACATTACAAGATAAATCTTTATTGCACATCAAAGGACGAAAAAAGGTAGCCCATGGTATGCTTTTACTGCCTAATTCTGACATTTCTGTAAGCGATGAAATGCACATGTTTTTTCATACTTTCCGCACTGATGCAGTGGTCCTTGTTGCAAGGAATGATTCCTTAATTGTTCAACTTTTGCAGAAAGAATTTAGAAAGAATGGACATGACAGTGAACAACACAATTACATAAGAACCAAACTGAGAGAGACTACTAGATTACTGATTAAGATGCGTGAGATTAGCAACAGACCCTCTGCCAGACTTGAAGATTTTCTTACACCATCAATGTATGAAACTGTCACTGAGGGAGTAAAGTCACTTTGTGGTTTTAAACCAGTCACACAGGAATTTGGAATACCGTCTCTTGCTCTTAAGTTAGGACACAATTTAAAAAAATGTGCATTGCTCTTAAAAGCCAGCAGAATTCAGAATAATTGTATTGAAGATGAAAAAGAGACCCAACGGTTCATTGACTTGATGAATATCAAATGGACTGAAGAAGTATCTCACCATGCTTTGAGAACAATTCATAAAGTCAAACGGAACAAACCCAAACTTCTTCCCCTCACAGAAGATGTAGTCAAGATGTCTACCTATATCCAGGAAACAGCTTCCAACTGTATAAAAGTCCTTAGGACAGAATCAGCAGATGAAAATGAGAAAAGGTCAGCATGGGATGAATTAAATCAATGTTTGTTGGTACAGACTATAATGTTTAATCGCAGAAGACAGGGAGAAGTATCAAAAATGACAATCGCAGACTTTCAGTCTAGAAACAGTGTGCACGATAATGATGTACTACAGTCACTCTCTGTATTTGAACAAAAGTTGTGTACAACACTAACTCGAATTGAAATTTGTGGGAAAAGAGGTCGTACTGTACCTGTTCTGCTGACAAAAGAAATGAATGAATCTCTTGAAACGTTAATAAGTCATAGACAGAATATGAATGTTTCCCATGACAACAATTTTCTATTCCCAGTAACAAACAACATTTCAGTGAGACATTTAAGAGGTGATAAATGCCTGCGTTTATTTGCAAATAAAAGCAATGTGAAAAATCCTGACCAGATGAAGTCAACTGCATTACGAAAGCATATTGCTACAATTTCACAAGTAATAAACCTAAAAGACAACGAGTTGGATGTTTTGGCAGATTTTATGGGGCATGATATCCGGGTTCATAGGAATTTTTACAGACTTCCAGAAGCTACCTTCCAGGCAGCCAAAATAGCAAAACTGCTAATGGGAATGGAAACTGGGACACTAACTGCAGCTCAGGGATTGACTCTAGATACCATCACTGTCAATGCAGATGAAGGTACTGAAATTTCTTTTCTTCCATATTTTTAATATGTAAACAGTTTTATTTAGTACAAATAAAGTTTGCCTTGTACTTATTATAGTATCAAAAGAGATTTCTCACACTTTAAATGTAAGAAATAACATTTTTTTTTTTAAAGAAATAGAATAACTATTTAATGTTATTAGTAATGAGCAACCATTTTCAGTCTTGCACATTGAATATAACTTGATCCTCAAGTGAGAAATATTAGTTATCTTGACTAATATAAAATTATAGGGCAAAACTGTACATATACTGAATGCACACATTATATCCTGAAAAAGTTTGTGAAAAATGTCATATTTAAATTTTGCATGTTTTTGTACTCAAAATAATTCACTACCAGTGTTTTTAACTTGCCAATTCAGATCCAATTGCATATTACTTTCAGTTCTAGAAGAAGTCAGCGAAGATGATAGTGTAGACACTTCTGAGGATGAATCTGAAGAAGGAACCAGTGAGTAACATTTCATGTTTTAAAAGACTTTCACTCTTTTAACAAAAAAATTGTAAAGTAATGCCAATTTATTAATCAGAGTGTCTTAGTTTACATGGAGACTACTTTGTGTTGTTGTAATATAGTATACCATAATAGTAATTAGGGGGTGGTGTTGCTTTGGGTACTTACTGATTAATAACTCTTAGTATTATAATATTTTGAAATAAAGCTCAAATAAACTTTAAAACACATTTTGCAATCATGCATTGTCAGATTTATAAAATATGCATCAGACTATTGGTTAAGTTTTAATGGGAGTAATTCTCTTTGGGTTTTTTGCTATTGAATGAAAATCTACAAAAGCAGAATATCAGTATATTAAAATTCAGTATGACTATTGTATTTTGTTGACAGTAAGATCAGATCCCAGTAGTGTGAGCCAGTCTGTTCAAGTTCATTTGAGTGGCGTTGCCACAAAAGCTCAGCCATTTGGTAAGCCACACTAATTTTTGTTTACCACAAAATTAAATATTGTTCAATTTAAACTTTGTTTTAAGTGCTGAACATACACAAATACATGGTTTTAAAAGTGAATGTTTTATGTATGGCATCACTCACTTCAGTTCCTTTTCATTCTGTGATGGATTGATATTTTGGAATTTAGATAGTTACTATTTATTTATTAAGTGTGAGGATTAAAGACAGTAAATAAGAATCTAGGTTAATTGAGAACATAAGCAAAATCAGTATTACTACTTATGTATGTGCTTTTATTTAGTTTTAAATAAGTACAGGCAGAAATGAAAATAAAGCATGAATAAGGGTAATTTGACAACTTTCCATTCATTAAACTGTACATGGTGATAAAGATTTATAAAGACATATTCTGAATTACGCTTTCACTATTAAGTATTAAGGTCTGGATTAAAGTATCAAGATTGATTGTCCAATCTTCAATTTTGAAGTTACTTTGTGACAACCCTACTCTGTTTCTAATGAGTTTAAAACTCTGGATTAAAGTATCAAGATCGATTGTCCAATCCTCAATTTTGTAGTTACTTTGAAACAACTCTCCTCGGTTTCTAATCAGATTTTACTGATGCTATGTTTTCAACAAAATGTTGACAATCAAGCTGAAGTCTCCTGCAACTTATTTTCATTAAAAAAAGTAAAAAAATGTGTGCACACATTAATTTAGCAATAAAATTTAATCCAGCAATTATATTTTCAGGGTCTTGGCTTTACAAATATTACATTTAATATATATTATGAAAAATAATATTAGTATTTATTTAATAATTTACTTGCACATGTATTAATTATTTTTACAACTTTTCTCTGAAATATTAAAAAACTGACTGCTGATAGTAAATTAATAGCTAAATACATATAGTACTGTTATCTAAAAGTGTTTTTAAATGTACATTTTGGTTTCCAGATGAAGTACTTTTTAATCATTATAATTCTTTCCTTTATTGTAGTTCGTAAGTTCTTCTCCCCATTCAGAATTATGTTTCTATTTTTTTACTAATTTAGTTGCATAATGTTTTAATTTTATTAAAATAAAATTACTGTTTCTCTATAATCTCAGAAACTGCATAGAAGCTTCGCACTAAAAGTGTTGTAACAAAATTATATTTTACCATGATTCTATAAAGTAAATGATTGGCTAATGGTTTGAGACCACCCTCAAACCAATCTCTTTATTTGTTTAGAAATTGTATTTGAAGGCTTTACCAGACAGGGCAAACAGGTTTCAATGCACTACTAGTTTGTTGTTGGGGGCGGGGGTTGAATGGGGAAAGTATTCAAGGGTTTGCAGGACTAACTTAACAGCAATCTTAAAATGATTGGATTGTATACATATTCCTTTCTTTTAATATCTGAACCCTGTCTCTAAGTGTAAGACATATAGTTTCACAGATATGTCTACATGTATTTACAATTTCATCTTTAAGATTTTCTTTGTCTTCAGTCTGAATATGTTAAATTTGCTTGTTTGATGATTTTTTTAAACCTATCATATCATTAGCTTGTAGACAGGTGTCTGGAAAAAAATTGGGATTGAAAGAATGTATTTTAAGCCACTTCTTTGAATATTATATCTTGAAAATGTTCTTTTGCTACTCATTCAAAATTAAAATGTCACTTTTTATTTACTGTTTTACTATTTATAAATTGGGTGACACTGTAATTATAAAACATCTGAAGAAGCATATGAGTGAAGTATTTGAGTATCCCATCCAAAATTGCCTTAGTCTTAAAGAATGATTTTTCTCAGTGCTCACTCAAAGTTTAAAGCTTGAGATTACATATATTTATTATAGTTTTTAGTGTAAAAATAATCTCTCAAATTTTATAAATAAAGAATTATTATTGATTTGTTCAAGTAAGACATATTCATGAATTTATTTGTGGACTGTCTCTCTAAATTATTTTTAAGACTTGCAGAGTCAAACAATTATGTAATTTTGAATTTCAGGATTATCCAAATCAAAAGTCATTGTTAAGAGATCTTGGAAAGAAGAAGAGAAAGTGGCAGTGATGAAACATTTCAGTAAGCATATTGCTCTGAAAAAACTGCCTGGGAAGAAGGAAATTGACAAGTGCAAAGCTGATGAACATGCCTTAAATACAAGAACTTGGAAACAAATCAAGGACTTTATTAGAAACACTATAACATCTAAGAAGACACAAACACTTTTTTAAAGTCAAATTAATACAATAATATGAACAGATACTTGAAAACTAAGTGTGTGTAACATGACAACAGATTTATTTATTTTAAAATGTAATTAAATAGCTAAGTTTTTATTGCATTCATTTAGTTTGAATTTCTGCCAAGTACATTTCTATCATCTATGGTACTTAATGATGGTGTTGTGTCAAAACTAGTGTGACTCTTAACTTAGAGATTTTGTAAACTATACTCAAATTCACAGGAAAATCTATTGAAATATGAAATATGATAAAGGTAACTACAATAAAGATAATAGAAAGAGAGAAAATTGGCAAAATGAGGTTTTATTTATACAAATAAATAGTACAAGACTTAGGCAGACCACACATATCTGCCTAATGCTGTTGGTCGACTTAAGGGCTGGATTTTAAGCATGTTTAGTCTCCTTAAGTCTGGAGGTAGGGTTATATAATATATTAAATATGAAATATGTCATAGGTAACTACAATAAAGATAATAGAAAGAGAGAAAATTGGCAAAATGAGGTTTTATTTATATAAATAAATAGTACAAGACTTAGGCAGACCACACATGTCTGCCTAATACTGTTGGTCGACTTAAGGCTGGATTTTAAGCATGTTTGGTCTCCTTAAGTCTGGAGGTAGGGTTATATATATTAAATAACTATCTTAAAGATTATCTTTGATTCTGTACATTAGTAAATGTTAAAAAGTAATAGATTGTAATAAATGGTAGGACTATCATATCCATGTTCATTTCAACATAATTTCTGGCACTATATGAAAAAGTATTTTAAAAATTTTGTTGTTGCATACTTTTAGTTCTTTAAACAGCAAGAAATAAATGCAAATTTTTAATGGAATTAAATGTGTTCATTTTTTAATGTTTGATATACTGTTGGAGAGATTAGTTTCAACATATAGGACAATGTAAGGATTTTACATTTCATTTCTTTCTTTCAAATTATGTTAAGTTGAACTGTTTCATATTAGTTTTATTACTATTACTTATTATGTAGTGTAAATCTTTGAATTGGGAAAAACAAAAAAAAAGTAGTTGATTTTAGTGCATTTTCTGTTTGCATTTCAAGAAAATTAAAGTATTAATATAGGTTAATAAATGTTTTTCATATCAGAGATTTATGTTAGTTTTTCTTTTCTATCAAGTGCATGCAATAAAACTGTGTGTGGCTATATATTTCATTGTTTACCCTATGTCTTAGTAACTAGAAACACAAAATACGTGTATTGTATTTTATGTCACAGTGATTACTTACAACTATTCAATAAGGAGAGAATTTGGAATTTATCATCTCTGAGAATATTTGACTAATAATACACTGCTGACTTCAATTCATTATCATCTACTATAGCTATGTATGAGCAGTGACAGATTATATTTTTTATTACCATTTAAATGAATAATAATTCTGTTATCTTTTAAAACTTACAAATCACTTATTCATATTAACATTACATGTTAAATGCTTTGCTTACATCTAAATAATACTTACAGAGTCATTTGAAATGAATGTCCTCATTAGTTAGTATTACTTTAAATATGTGGTCTTCAGTTCTCCATACACACTGTCTGCAGAAATGTATACACATGTGGTCTCCACTTTGTATGTGTAATGTTAAGTTTTAATTTATTATTATATTTCATTTTTAAACACATAATTTAGCTCTCAGTATTATTCTAACCCTAAATATAGTTTTGATTTTTATTTAACTACAATATTATAGAAGTCTTCAAAAGTATGGTCTAGAGTTAAAGTCTTCAGAAGTGAGTCGGGCCAAGTATGTGTGTGTGTGTGTGTGTGACTTGTATATCGGAACATATTATAATTCACGCATTTAATTATATGATTTTTTCATACTTAGTTATATTGTTATGCTTGAAGTCCATAAACAAGTAAATTATAGATAGAATAACAGTGAATGGAAATAAGTGCTTGTGCAGAAACTAACCTCTCGCCCAAGAAGATCGTGGTGTGATTCTCTCTCTGAATTAAAGATGTTTTGTTTGTGTGTGTGTGTGTGTGTGTGTGTGTGTGTGAGAGAGAGAGAGAGAGAGAGAGAGAGAGAGAGAGAGAGAGAGAGAGAGAGAGAGACTGTGTGTATGTGTGTGTGTGATTGTAATTTAAAAGAATCTGCCTCTAATCTCTCCGACACAACTCACATAGTAAATAAGATTTAAACTATAGCTCTATGTGTAACCCAATACTACAAGTGTAATTCCAAGAAACGCCAAAGAACTACGCTAAAACAAAATAAGACACCAATGCAATCATATGGTTATAGCATTCAATGGAATATAAACATGTTAGATAGTTGTATGGTAGGTGAGTTTTATTAATATTGCATGTCACCGTTCAAATTTATAGTTACTATATCTTACAGATATGCCGACCGTTTTGATCAATTAGTACTATATATTTCAACTTTATAATCGCCCACTAGTACAAGAACAATAGAACACTATCAATAATACGGCTAACACAGTTCAATTTTCTTTTATCTCGATCGAGAAATAATTTCCAGAAGTGAAAAGAATCTGACGTATTTACATAAAATGAAACTAAATAAAAATGTATCAATGAAATCATGTTTCAAGCAGTCATATCACACTAAACATCTGTTGGTAATGTTTGTTAGGTGATATTTTAAAGAACATTTTATTCACAGTTACCAGCCGTATGTATTAAACAAGTAAAGAGTTGTCGAACAATGCACGTCAGATTGAAGTTTCTAAAAAAAAAAAAAGGAATACATTGGTTTTGCGAGCTGCATGCTTGGTATACATAAATTCATCGAAGCACAATTATGAACCGCTCTTATTACTGTCAGTAATATCCACTGCTAAAGTTTAAGTCATATTTACTATGTAAGTTGTGTCGGAGAGATAAGAGGCACATTCTTTTAATTTACAGTCACACACATACACACACACACACTCGCGCGCGCGAGCACACTCAAACATACGTACACAAACAAAAACAAAATAAAACATATTTTACTCTGAGCGAGAATCACAACCACGATCCTCTTGGGCGATATGTTAATCTGCGCAATCGCTAACTGTCATTTATTGTTATTCAGTCAATAATATACGTGTTTATGGACTATAGGCATAAAACATGACTATGTATGAATAAATCATTTTATTAAAATTGTGAATTATAATATGGATTATAATATGTATACGACGGACAAATCACACACACATACACACACACACACACACACACACACACACACACACACACACATTTAATCCCGAGGGAGAATCGAACCGCGATCCAACAGAGCCGCCGCTTACTTCCTTTTACTGTTATTCAGTAAATAATGAACATATATATGGACTTACAAATAAAATTAATACAAACAGAACTAAATGTATGATTTAGAATGCATTTATACGGTATATAAAATACACGCACGTGCACACCAAAGACAATAGCGGACATACACGCATACATTATAATTATTAACGTTTTTTCACCCCGAACTGTATTTGAACCACGCACATCTTCAGCGAGCTGTTAACCTCCGTGACATTTCGTCCTTCACTTACAGTTAATAAACAGTATAACACAATCACACTGACTTACGACTTTATATTAAACATATATTGTGACTTTACTTCCGGTGACATTTTTCATTGTGACTTTATTTCCTAAGACTTCATTCTGTGAAAACGTGAATATGTTTCAAATGGGCAAGTTATGGTGTGTGTGTGTGTGTGTAAGAGAGAGAGAGAGAGAGAGAGAGAGAGAGAGAGAGAGAGAGAGAGAGAGAGAGAGAGAGAGAGAGAGAGAGAGAACAAAAAGACAGAGACAGAAAAGAAATTAACAAGAGAAGAGAGAATCTAATCTCTTTGATTATCTAAGTTTCTGTGTCAACAATCACCTAAGGTAGCAAGTCTAGCTGGCGGTACTTTGTATAACTTTGATGTAGAGTTAGGCACACTCAGGCCTACGCTCGCGAAAGTGGCGGAAGCCGGAAGCGCCCCCCCCCCTACACTCAATCAATCAATCAATCAGTCCTACTCTCTGCTTTGTCCGAGTACCTTCTGTTCACGCTTCACAGCGTCTTGAACAGCACGCCAACGCGAAAGACCAATAATCTTAATCCCTAATCCCTAAAGGCATGCTTTACAGTTCACATCCTTATGCGTTCACTTGCTAACAGGAACTACGCGTCCGTTCATAAACAACACAGACGACTTAATATAACTAAGTCTATATTCGTATATATCTGCATTTTCAAGTTTCATCAGTCAAATAAAATTATAATTCATTCATATTTTTAATAGTATTATATTAATTCAATAAAAACAATAAACTGTTTCCCGAGTGGTACCACTCACGCTGATGAACCCTTGATAGTTAAAAATCGGAAAGAGAAAACGATATACCAGAGTTTGGGCTTAAACTCAACAATTAAACTCCATGCTATTATTTCTCTTCCTTTCAAACTATACATCTTTTTGTTATCCAGTCCGCAGTACCAAGCAATACCTACCAATAACATTCAGGCGTTTTCAGTCCTAGGGATTTGGCATTGATTGATTGATGGTTGAATGCACAGTGAACCTTTGTTCCATCCAAACCACACCTTTCTTTTTAATTGTTACCACGATCTATCTGTTCTCTCTCTAAAAGTCTCATCTGAGTCTGTGGGAAAGGGTGAGATAAAGGAGTTTAAATTTGTCATCATGTTTCGCTCTGAATAGGGAGGGCATTAAATGAATGTAAAAAAAGAGAAAATGACTGAGTAGACCCGAACTTATCAGACTTTATTTCCAGTCTTTCGAAGATCAGCGGTTTTCATCATTCAGTTCTCACACTTAAAAAAAAAAAAAGATAAAGGATCTGTGACTGTACTTATTTCTGAAACAGAAAGCATGTACACTGCAGATCGATGTTTTTCAGCTAATCTCTGCAGTACTGTCTACAAAATAAGGTAAGAGATCATTTATTTTGATTACTTTATCATTTACATGTTAGCTTTCTTAATAGAGAGAAATAGTCGGTGGCACTGATTGATGGCAAGAGCAAATACTTCTGTTCTTTTCTTCATCTTTTACGAGGCGGAGGGGTATCAATTTTATGTGCAATTATGTCAGGCAGTGAGTAACCAACGGAGACATTCTTCGCTCTTTAATTGCCAGGCTTGCACGAGCTTTAGTAAACGTAACTGTTTTAGTAAACTAACCATTTTGTTTGTCCTATTTGATGGACTAGATACAAAGCCTAGAACCTTATCTGGGGATGGGGTAAGAATCACACTATCCATCCTGGCACGAATCGAACTCAGCCCCTGAATTAAGCAAGAATTGCTGTGCCTTTGCGGTTGTTCTTCAGTTCAATAATATTGCTTCAGACACTAATTAAGTCCTTCAATTTATGACAGAGTATTTCTTAAATAGAAATTTTAATTCAAAATCCACTTCATTTTATAAGTTTTAACAGAATGGATCTTGAGGAGTCCATTCTACATTACTCAATTTTTATTTTAGACTTGCGACTTTACTGTTTTATAGTGCAAGAGCACTGGACAGTTTCTATCTATGGACAGTATAATTTACGTGTTCATTCGGCCTTCACCCATAAACAAGTGTCGCCCCAAGCCTTATCGTTCTAAATTATAATCGTACTTAAAGACAGCTCTTTATAGTTATAATTTAATTCATCACCGCTGTTACATAAATAAATCTAAGTACAGTGAAATATCGCTATAAGGCGATAATTGGGGTCCATAAAATCGGATTGCATTAATAGTGGGCTTTTTACAATATTTGACTTTTTTCTGTGAACATATACGTCTATTCATGTCTAATGTAAAAGGTTGGGTTATTATGGGACGAATATTAAATGGAATGCATTATTAAGATATATTCAAAATAATGGACGGATATAATATCTATAGGTTTTTACTTTGCGTTAAATAGTTTTACTAATTTTTATTTGTTTGTACGATAATACACATTGTCCCATAATACCCCGAGTGACGTAATATCACGAATTAGGTTACACTGTATTACAACACCGCCAAGCCCAGCCAACATGTTTGCGGCTTTAGTTCTTTGATGTTTATTAAATTGTGAAAATATTTTATCAACCACCGCATTGTCTGCGGTTTGGTTTTGTGCAACAATTGTATAATAATTAATTAAATATAATCACTAAACTACTTACTGGCCTTACTCATGGATCAGTAATAAGTAACATATCCGATAATGTTTATTTTGGAATAACACTTCAAGAACCTGGTGAAATCCTTACATTTCGGATCGTTTTATATTAAACGTAATATGCGAACTCTTCCCCAAAATGATAATACACTTTTTACACACTATGTTTCTTTAGTTTATTGAAAATAATTTTAAATAAAGAAACATGTACATTATTTATTAGAGTATAATATATGCTTATCTGCATAGCACTGGTTTTAAGCAAATATTGTCCACGTACCTCTAGTTGCATTAAACATTAATTTTCCAAACTCATCACTAAATTACATTTACTGATTTAGTGTCTCGTATAACATGAATTTGAATCTAAATCTTGTATTAAATAGTGATAAATTAAAGAAGCATTACTTTATTTATTTGAGTGACATGTATGCGGTCTGCATGTTGCTGGTTTTTAAGCACTTAATGTCCACCAAAGGATGGTTTTAAAGCATAAACCTTTTACTTTCCAATTTTAATACCAAATTAAATATGGGACTTTTCAACATACTTTAAAATTTGAACAATTTATTAAATAGTGATACAATAATGTTAAATAAAGAAACTTAGCTTTATTTATTAGAATGACATATACATGTCTGCGTATTGCTGGTTTTTAAGCAAATAATGTCTGCGTATTGCTGGTTTTTAAGCAAATAATGTCTACGTAAGGCTGATTTTTAAGCATACACTTATTTTTCACAAATTCAACACTAAATAGAAACTGTGGTCCTTTAAAATGATTTTGCATTTGAATCCTGCATTAAATAGAAATAAATTTAAGAAACGTTGCTTTATTTATTACAATAATGTTTAAGTTGCCTGCATATTGCTGCATTGCTGGTTTCAAAGTTTACATTGTACAAGTAAGGGTGTTTTATAAGCATAACACTTTTACTTTCCAACTTTAATACCAAATTAAATTTGGGGTCCTTAAACATGATTCTGAGTTTGAATCTTTTTTTAAATGGTGAGAAATTAATAGTAAATATAGAAAAAATATAGAAAAATCAAGTTATTTCCAAAATTAACTTACAGGTATGATTACTTTTTAAATTTTTTAATAGCAAATTATGCTCACATAAGGTTGTTTTTAAAAGAAAAAAGCTTTTATTTTTGTAAGTCAACACTATATTGATTTTGTGGTCCTTTAATTTAATTTTGACTTTAAACCTGTATGAAATAGTGATAAATTAAGGAAACCTTGCTTTCCTTTATTTATTTGAGTAACATATATGTTGTCTGCATATTGCTGGTATGTAAGCACATAATGTCCACCTAAGGCTGTTTTTAAAACATTTACTTTCCAATTTTAATACCAAATTAAATTTTGGACCTTTTAACATGCTTTTAAATTTGAACAATTTATTAAATAATGAGACAATGGCATTAAATAATGAAATATAGCTTCATTTATTAGAATGACATATATGTCCACATATTGCTGGTTTTTAAGCAAATGATGTCTGCTTAAGGCTGGTTTTTAAGCAAATGATGTCTGCTTAAGGCTGGTTTTTAAGCAAATGATGTCTACTTAAGGCTGGTTTTTAAGCAAATGATGTCTACTTAAGGCTGGTTTTTAAGTATAAACATATATTTTTCCAAACTCAAGATTTAATTGAGTTTGGAGTCCTTTAACATGATTCTAAATGTATATCCTGATTTAAATAGTAATAAATCAATATAAAAACTCAACAATATATTTTTATTCATACCAAATTGTGGACTTTTAGATTATAAAATGAGATACATCTATACAAATATCTATTAAAGCAAATGTATTCTTCTACTTTTGATTTATATTTATAACCAATACATTTATTTATGCAGAGTCATGGTTTTTAAAAAGATTCATTTGTTTACAACTATAAAATTGACCATTTTAACTAAGTGTCCACATAATGCTGGTTTTTAAGTACGAGTCCCATAATGCTGGTTTTTAAGTGTATGTGTTTGTCTACATAATGCTGGTTTTAGGGTTATAGGAATTAGGCAGACCACAAAACATGTATATTTTTTGTTATTTGATATTTTTTCTTCAAATTAAGTACGTTTGCTATTAGTGATGTCTAAAAGCAGAATGTGAAAAAAAAATGTTAATTTTATTATTATTATGGGATATACACTGTGTCCACCTAATGCTGGTTTTTAAGCATGGTCTACCTAACGCTGGAAATAGGGTTATATATATATATATATATATATATAATTTTAGAAACACTACTGAATTAACAAAGGTCATAATTACACTCTCATTTGTAATTGCTAACAACTCACTATTTTGCCATTTTGAAATTTCTCTAAAATCACAAAATTCAAATTTAAGTTCTCAAATCCTTCCATAGACAAAACAAATTTTGATTTATAAAATCACTTGGACACTCAGAGACTCATTCAAAGTAATTTAACACTGGTTCATTCCAAGCACTAGTAAATGTAACTACAATCTTGAAAAGTGAACATTAAATATTGGTTCATTCCATACACTAGTAAATATTAACTACAATCTTGAAAAGTGAACATTAAATATTGGTGAAAAACAAACTATTCTATGATTAAAGCACAAGTTCTCACATTTTCATTTATAATAAAGTGTATATCTTGAACTAACTGCAGGAGAAAAACTGTGTATATTCATTGGGTATTTATAAATTTAAATTAAATCAGCTCAAATTGGAAGTTATCAAATTTTAGCAACATACAGTATAATACTGATCTCTTACATTAACCACTTATTAGAAGAGAACAAAATCATACATCTTCATCTGTTACCAGATAGAATCAGAAAAATAAAATATACAGCCTTCACCAGAGCCCCGTTAGCCAGACATGTCAAGGCTTTAACCCTTGAAATGACTGTTTCCATCTCTCGCCACGGGGAGGCCTGGGGTTGGATTTTGAGAGACTGCTGGAAAAAAGAACAAAGCATGCAAAATGGATTAGACAAAACGTTCTACCCCCCTCCTCCCATTCTAATCTGTTGGTCGACCTTTAACCCACCACCTATT
This sequence comes from Sinotaia quadrata, assembly GCA_028829895.1. Lineage (NCBI taxonomy): Eukaryota > Metazoa > Mollusca > Gastropoda > Architaenioglossa > Viviparidae > Sinotaia > Sinotaia quadrata. The sequence continues at coordinate 18,665,891 of CM054183.1, read as the reverse complement.
CACTAACCTACCTATCAAAAATTCTATAAAAAAATTTTTTTTTCTTTTTTTTTTTTTTTTATATTTTTTTTTTTTTTTTTTTATTTTTTATATTTTTTTCTTTTTTTTTTTTTTTTTTTTTTTTTTTTAAAATAAAGAATAACAAAATAAAAACAAGAAAGATGAGATGAGGGTGATGCTGATGAGATGAGGGTGATGCTGATGAGATGAGGGTGATGCTGATGAGATGAGGATGATGCTGATGAGATGAGGATGATGCTGATGAGATGAGGGTGATGCTGATGAGATGAGGGTGATGCTGATGAGATGAGGATGATGCTGATGAGATGAGGGTGATGCTGATGAGATGAGGGTGATGCTGCAGGTCCTCTCTCACACATCCTCCAGCTACTGCCTGATCCAGTCCACTCCGATGGTTCTCAGCATATCGTTGCACCTGACTGGCTGATCCTTGCAGTCCTATGGCAGCTGGTGACGTGGGACCTGCAAACTGAAAGAAGGGATGCAGCATCAATACTTTCCTCAAATAAGAAAGTCACCACACACTTCATTTGTACCAAACATTTATTCCACTATGCTCTACCCTGACCACCCAGCCTATGCTAATGGCCTTAAATATTGTCTAACACTTAACTCACTTTTCCCTCTCTCACAAGCAGAACAACTCCACAAGCGGAAAGGGTGGGGTTGAAAAGTCAGTGCATCTGTGTTTAGACCCGGCTGTGAGTCTTAGCCGTTATCTAAATTCATTTACAATTTTTGCAAAAACACAAAATATGTGTCTCACGATCTCCAAAAGGGTGAATGTCCTACATTCTAACGGCATTCCATCCTTTCATCACACTACTCTCCCCATGGTCAGAGACCAGCCACTTATTTTTTCAAAAGTGCTGGGCTCCTTGACCTTTGGCTCTGAGCCATTAAAAATTATCTTTACTTTAAGACACATTCCAAAGTGTCATTATGCCCAACATTAGAGATGGCCTACACTCTATTGCCAATCTGACACTCACTCCATTCTGACACACTTAAGAGTATTAAAAACAACAACTATACGTATCTTATGGGAAGTCTGGATGCATGGTCCACTCCACCCCTCAGTGATGCTGCTCTCTGGCATCTGGAATCACTCAAAGGCATGGAATGGTGAGACGACCCATCCCCAGCCTAACCCTGACCCCTACCCAGTGCTTGATGTCACTATACTAATCCCTTCATGCCCAATACTCTACTATTTGCTACATTAATCTTAACTGCCTTCAAACATTTCCGTGCTATTCACCTTAAGGAAATGTCTAACCTACTCTAGGTGCATGTGCCTACCTCTTCAATCCTACTTATTTCCCTCTAGCTATTAAACATAACCCTGCTAGCTAACTACCTACCTACCCACCTAAATGCCATAAGGGACTCCCACATTAAATCTATAACTAATTTTGGTCCCTACAAAGACATAACACTGTATATATCTGTATGATCATCTCTGGGAAAAAGAGATTCAACATTTAGGTCAAAAACCAAAATGTTTCACCTCCAGGGATAGGGGAGGTGTGCCAAAGCGATACCCCACAGAATCGCAATAACACACTTGATTGAGTGAAAGAGAGAATGGAAAGAAAAGGAAGAAAAAAAGAGAGATGATTTTGGTGAATGCAATGTCTTGTTTGTGACTATACTGTCCCTCTATCTCTATGCCTACCAACTTACCTATCATATGCAATGTTATACAAGACTCAGTTTACACTTACTTCATGTGATGTGTTTCTCTTACACACATCAGATAAACACTTTAGTGATGTGTTTCACTTACACACATCAGATAAACACTACTTTAGTGATGTGTTTCACTTACACACATCAGATAAACACTGCTTTAGTGATGTGTTTCACTTACACACATCAGATAAACACTGCTTTAGTGATGTGTTTCACTTACACACATCAGATAAACACTGCTTTAGTGATGTGTTTCACTTACACACATCAGATAAACACTGCTTTAGTGATGTGTTTCACTTACACACATCAGATAAACACTGCTTTAGTGATGTGTTTCACTTACACACATCAGATAAACACTGCTTTAGTGATGTGTTTCACTTACACACATCAGATAAACACTGCTTTAGTGATGTCTTTCACTTACTACATCATATAAACACTAGTGACGTGTTTCACTTACACACATCAGATAAACACTATTTTTTAGTGATGTGTTTCACTTACACACATCAGATAAACACTACTTTAGAGATGTGTTTCACTTACACACATCAGATAAAACACTACTTTAGTGATGCATTTCACTTACACATATCAGATAAACACTACTTTAGTGATGTGTTTCACTTACACACATCAGAAAAACACTACTTTAGTGAAGTGTTTCACTTACACACATGAGATAAACACTACTTTAATGATGTGTTTCACTTACACACATCTGATAAACACTACTTTAGAGATGTGTTCACACACATCAGACAAACACTATACTATACACTTTCACTATACACTATACACTTTCCCCAATCCCTGACCCACGACGTAAAAAGATGCCCTTCGCAAAGGAAACAATCCTTCGAACTACCCGACGGACGTTCCCCAGCAGAGACCTACTACCCTCTCTCACCTCACCAGTGACTTCTTCATCCACCCACTCTCTTGACTCTTGAGGTGGATTCTCCATATGCTCAAGGACAAACAACTGACCCAAAGTGGGCCAGAAATCCTCCCTTCGCACTGAAAGAACCCATGAATCAATAGTCAATCGGATGGGAGGAAAAAGAGCGGTTCTTACCAAGACAGTAGAAACTGTCATGGCTGCTATGCCTTCCTCCTCCAGATCGCCTACTGAGAAATCTGTCACCTGACTTCTGGTGGCCTCAGGAGCCATCAGTGCCAGACGGCCAAATCTCCTCGATAGGCGAGACATAAGAAGGACTGCATAGCAGGCCGCAAATGCATGTACCAAGGACAAGACCAGGGTTCTGTCCAAGAATACAATGCATCTAGGCACAAGCGAGGCCCCTACACCAACCTCACCAACAACGACCTCCATAGGCTGGGGCTCCAGGAGACGTCGCAGGGCTCGCGTCAATCTCCGTCCTCCAGTCCTCTCCGCCAACTGCACCAGGGTCCTCACATCGCCATAAAACGCAGGGAACCAAGGGGCCTCCATGGCTGGAAGGTGATCCCTGGGAGAAGGCAAGACCAGTCGCTAAATGGAGACAAAGTCACATTTTGACTGATTTCACTCTTTTTCAAAACTCAGTAATTAGAAGAAAGAAATGGGTGAAAATTGTTTTAACAAACAAAGGAATTTTACAATGTTAAATATAAGTTTTGTTTGTACATTTGAATGACGTATGTATTATGTTTTGATCGATAAACTCACAATCTGTAAAGTGTACTGAAGTGCCCGTGGCGAGATTTGGAAATGGCTTACCTCGGACATCATTTTTGGGTATGCTCACATAACGCACTATCCTATTTTCGGGATTCAACCAATAAAAATAAATCTTATATCAACGGAAAGCTAAGATAATGATCTTTAACATAAGCATTGGTTCATTTAAAGTTTTTAAATTTTAATGTAGAAAATGAGAGTCCAAATTATGTGTTATGTCTGACGCATTATAACTTCAGAACCCATTATCATCTGTCAGCCTCCTTTATATTGTTGAAAAGGTCATTTTTTGCCCTTTAAAATGATATATAATATAAACGGAAGTCTCTATACCGGAAACTGGATTGGCAATGAACACAGGAAACCCTAATAGTTTTTTCGCGCCAATGCCAAAGAGAGATCACCATCTTGGACAAGACATGTTTTAAAATGGACTGGATCGACTAGACAACATTTTGCGTTAAGTTTTAACAAAACTATTAAATTTCATCAAAATATTGCTACAGTAAAATGATCATTCATTACTTTTAGGCTACGATTTGTTAGAAAGTTTTATTTTAATCACTAATGAGGTTAGCTAAATATCAGCCATTTAAAATATGGTCGCAAGAGGGTGATGATGTTTTATGACAAAATGCTTATATTAAAAACAATCCTATACACAAAATACAGAGTGGAAATGATTAAACGATGATTCCTGATGAGATTGATTTTTTTTTGTGGAAAATATATTAACTAATCGGCGATATTTTAAATTAATTTTATAAAGCACCAGTCCAAAATAAAGAACGACAACTCTTAATACTGAAGGACTTTTGTCTGTGTTTGTAGCTGACCAGTACTTTTCGTTATTTTATTATAACTCGGACCTTAAGAAACAATCTAGTAAATGATAATTAGAATTTGTCATTGAATTAATGATCAGGGTTAAGATTTATATATAATAATAATTGTATGAGTCAATCTGTGAGTGAATCGATGTACGGTAAAAATTGAGATCAGGACAACGATGAGGAGTAACATGCTACTCACACTACAGACATACACTGATACAATATACACTGATATAGTAGGCATATAATAAGTAAAACTGAAAGACTTTAGCTTTCAATTTTCAAGATATTTTTAGAATGTTAATGTCTTATACTCTGAAACAAATAGACACCTATTAAAAATAAAGATACTAATAATTACAATTACTGTTGAACTACAAAAAAGTAAACTGTAAATAGTAACAACTAACACTAATAGTATTTTATTAAATTAAAGAGCATCAGTTTTGCTAGTTTTGAACTGTTTTTTTAAATTGTTAAAGTTCTTGCATATATTGTGAAAATATAATTTTTGACTTTATTTAGTTAGAATGATCATGCTGTCAGTTACAAAAATTAGAAACATTGCATTATAATAAATGTTTCATTTTACCTTTTTTCCTCTTCAACAAGTGTGCAGATTTATTGCATGAAACTACATTTTTGAGATGTTATATTTCTAAATCTATACAAAAGATTGTCTAAAACTTAATCCTGTAAATGTCTATATTCTAAAGAGCAAGTATACCAATTTTGGATGATGTACATGAAGTATTTTTTATTTTACAAGATTCCAAAATAGACGTTTTATTCAGTTTTTGACCACTTGCCATTTGAAAATTTAAACAAAATGCTAATTTGACAGGATTGTTATTTCATATTCTATTCATCTGTGATCCTTAAAAAAAAAAAATCAGCAATATATTTGTGTTACAGAGAGTTGAAATAATAAAGATGAGCTATGTATGTTTCATAGTTTTTGTTGTGTGGTCATTTCAAAAGGGTCTTCGTGAAATCTGTGTTTTTCTGCAATTTTCGCCAAACTTTGAACTGTCATAACACTTTTTCTATTAAAGCTAGAGCTCTAAAAATTTTGAGGTACATAACATAACCTGCAAATATCACCTTATTTGGCCAGACTTCAAAATTTGAGTGGTCTTACCTACAGGGAGTTGTGGGTAAGCTCAGGCAATCTCTCGGACAAACGCAATCTCTCTCTCTCTGACAAGCTCAGGCAATCTCACTCTCCGGCAGACTCAGACAATCTCAGGCAGTCACAGCAATCGTAGATAATATCTCGTAAGCACAGTGATCACAGATAATCGCATCTGTAAATAAAAAATAAATATAATTATTAGAGGCAGTGTGTGTGGTGTCTGTGTGTATGTGTATGTGTGTGTGTGGTGTGTGTGTGTGTGTGTGTGTGTGTGTGGTGTGTGTGTGTGTGGTGTTTGTGTGTGTGGTGTGTGTGTGTGTGTGTGGTGTGTGTGTGTGTGTGTGTGTGTGGTGTGTGTGTGTGTGTGTGTGTGTGTGTGTGGTGTGTGTGTGTGTGTGTGTGTGTGTGTGTGTGTGTGTGTGGTGTGTGTGGGTGTGGGTGTGGGTGTATTTTTAAGGTGGCAACTGAATTCTGTTGGTGATAGCAAAGAAAAACAAGTGAACAAAGAACAAGCTTGGAAAGACCTCTATTGAATCAGGTGGAGCAGTAACAACAAATAAAATAGAAAATTACAAAAACAAAAACAAACTGTAGACTAAAACTTAAATCATAAGTCTGAAAATGGCAAGCATTGTCTTCTTGGCAGTGTCATTTGTGATGATGAATTGCTCCGTAACAGCTAACCATTTCTTTATAACATTTTAAATTCAAGTTAGTACATAAACATGTATTCTCGCAGAAATGCATATATCATGGTATAATTTTAATCTCATCAGTAAGAAATGTACTCTACAAAGTTACACATTCGATATTATTGCAAATAAAAAACAAAAATTGTTATTAAAAAATCAAGCAGAAATTCACTATCATGTGAAGAACAATAATCTTTATTTAATAATAAAAGACTGCTCATATTAATAATCACCCTTTAAATACTTGTATATAAATCAATAAATAAAATATTAGCCTAATAGTCCTCATTTAACTACTTGTACATAAAGCAATATATAATAATTAGTCTCATTTTCAATACTTTATAAACAATATTAACAACTCCTTTTTACTGTATGTATTATTAATATGCTCTTTTTACATGTTTGTGTGTAAAACCATATACTTTATCATAATAAGCTAGTATTAAATGTTTTAAAACTGTAATTTATGAGAAACTACTGAATTTTTCCATTATTTGAATCTTTCTAGAGTTTTTTTTTAAAATTAAAACTTGTTAAGTTTGATAACAAACAATAAGACAAGTTTTAACATTCTCTTGGAAAATAATTTAACTTGAATTTTTTTGTTTATGTATTTATTAGTACATCTGTACTGTATATAGTAATAATAGCAATATACTAAACACAACGTTATTACTAATTTTTCCTATTTTAGGAATGCAAACAATTACTAAAATTAAAACCAAGAGCAAAACAAAAAACGCTATTAATATATTTTGATGATTAATGAAACAATTGATTTGAAATAACTATAAGGTATCTATTAATCTTTCTTGATGAGTGATTTGAAATAATTAGCAAGCATCTATCATGATAATGAATGACAGGAGTGATTTGAAATAAATGGAAAACATCTATTTCTCTATCATCATGATAATGAATGTCATGAATAAACCTATCATGATAATGAATGTCATGAATAAACCTATCATGATAATGAATGTCATAAATAAACCTATCATGATAATGAATGTCATGAATAAACCTATCATGATGATTAACAATATAAATGATTTAAAAATAAGTGACAGACATCTATTGATTATTGATTTGAAATAATTAGAAGGCTTTGATTAATCTGTTGTGATAATTTATGATATGAATGATTTGAAACAACTGGCAAGCAACAATTTATCTATCTTACTGATTAGTAATAAAAACGATTTGAAATAAATGGCAAGCATCTATTTATCTATCTTGATTATAATGCTAATGATTTGAAATAAATGGCAAGCATCTATTTATCTATCTTGATTATAATACTAATGATTTGAAATAAATGCAAACATCTATTTATCTATCTTGATTATAATACTAATGATTTGAAATAAATTGCAAACATATATTTATCTATCTTGATTATAATACTAATGATATGAAATATTATATGGAAGGCACAGAATTAGTTAACCTTCAAAGAACTGATTTCCAGCTTAAGAACTTACTGAATAAATGTCAATAAATTTTTACAAGTATTCAACATACTAATTGCTGATTGACGATAGTGAAGTGAATATAACTCTTGCAAATTATCTCATAAATTTATAAAATTATATCTTTACTTACATGAATATATATTGAATATATTTTAATTAGAATTTAAATTAGAAATGTCATTTTCCAGTTTTGACAATTAGGACTACAGTTATTGAAATCAATCATATAACATAATTTAGCAAAGAATTAATTAACAAATGTTATGACTATATATTTAAATAAATAAAACATATACTAATACAGAATTACAATATTTCTTTTCCAGTTCTGTTTTAAAGTTATCTATGTAAATGTGCAGTTAAGTCAAATGAGATCTAGCAATTTCCATACAGTGAAAACTTCCAACTCTCTATATTCAAAAAATATAACCCAACTTACAGACCTCTTTTAAGAAAATTAAAACACATTAATATTATTTTTTAACAATATTTGATATGGTTTGAAGCTATAGTTTTACTATAAGAATGTTATTCTTGAACAACATCTATTGCCTGTATTTAATAAATACCTTTATATCATATAAAAGTGAATCAGAAATAGATATTACAATTTTGCTGTCTATTGACTTAGAAATTTTAGCATAGCAAAGAAGTGCTTTCCAATTCTGCTGATTAATTAATTAATGTATTTATAACAGAATAAAGATTATCTTGACACCGCAGATACAACTAACACAATTTGCAGATGATTCTTCACTATACAACTCACACAAAAAAATAGATTACTTTAATCCAAGATCTCCAAAATACCCTAAAAAACCTGGAAGACTGGACAAATAAATGGGGATTTGACCTTGCATCAGACAAAACGACAGCTTTAGATTTCACTGATCCAAGAGACAGAAATTACCCCACACTCAAATTAAAACAATCAAATATTAAATACTCAACGACTCACAAATTTTTAGGGATCACATTTGATGAAAACATTAATTTCAACCAACACATAGAAAACACTTTAATCAAAACACTAAACATCCTTAAAACAACAAAAGGGAAAGACTGGGGACATACATGCCCACTCTACTAACAGTCACAAGAGCACTAATAAACTCAGTCATAGACTATGGAAGCACAACATACACAGCAACTAACAGTAACACCCTAAAATAAAAAAAACTACAAACAATTCAATATAAAGCTCAAGTTAGAATAAGCACAAACGCACTCCCAAACACAAAAAATGAAGAAATATTAAAACAAACAGGATATTTAAAACTAACAGAAAGAAGAGACAAACAATGGGCTAAGAGAATACAACACGGGGAAAATCTTCCCACAAATACACATATACAAAACAAGAAATGGGATAAAAAGGGATACAACATGCCCAAAGCAACAAGAATAAAAAAAAAAACAAGTGGACAGAAAATAAAATACCCTCATACCAGCAAACTGAGAAATTAACAGAAAAATACAAATTGAACTCGCTAAAATTAAAGATCCCAAAAACCAACCTCAGCCACCCTGGACAATCAATACACCAAAAATAGACTTAACACTACTCAAACAACCAAAAAAAGCACAACCAACCACAGCAAAACAATGAGCACTAGAACACATAAATAAAAAATACTTCAACCATCACCACATATACACTGACGGATCTAAAAGCAAAATGGGAACAGGGGCAGCACATACACGCACATTCACATACAAATTAGATAAAATTCAATACTAACAGCAGAACTAGAAGCAATCCAAAAAGCATTGACAATAGCAAAAAACACCCTAACAATCAAAACACAAATACTCATAATCACTAACATCACTACAAAATTTATCTAACCCCTTCCAAACCACAAGAGTACAAATCACCAATGCAATATGCAAACAAATAACTAAACTAGAAAAAAAAAAGAAATAAAAACAACACTGTTATGGATCCCAAGTCAATTAAACATAACAGGAATTGAGGAAATGAAACAGCAGACAAAGGAGCAAAATATGGTAGCAAACATGGAATACTTCTAAACACCCCAATACACATACCAGAACTGCAAGCACAAATAAAACAAATCTTTAAAAACAAGTTCCACACACACCCCACCCATACTTAATGAACATAACACACAACAGAGCAATATATAGACTAAGATACAACTCTACAAGATTTACACATAACCTAAATAATGGACCAAAATCATGCACTCACTGTCGAACAGACAACATAATAGAACACTTTCTACTACATGTTACAAATACAGAGAAGAAAGAAAATGCTTGACTGGCATAATGAGATTATTACATTTACCAGTTACCACACAAACACTACTCTTTCCAAATAAATATCACCAAAATCACAAGCCATCATCACATATCTCATTCACACAAACACACTTCACTTTCTATAAAAATAAATATTAATAAAACCCACCCCACACACACCATTACACACTAAATAATAAATTAAAACCACAAACTTAAAGGAAGTTACAAATAGCTTCCTCACACATTTTTTTAAAAAAAAGTTCTATACATATATTAACACAATTCCTAGGAAAAACAATGCATACAATCATTGAAACACTACTAAAACATGTAAGTTAACTGTAAACAATGACAGGCAATTGGAAAACTACTTCCATAAATCTTCCACCACATTTTTAAAAAAAATTTTTTTAGAGCAGTACTACCCTCCTAGAATAAAAGAGTAAGGAGGCAGGCCCCATAGGAACTCTACAGAAACTGAGAACATCAAGAAGATGAAAAGTTTCCACGCAATTCCTGTGGGGGAAAAGAAGTGAATGTAAAGAAGAAGAAATTATCTTGACAAATTAATCTGTACAATTTGGCTGTCATGTGATTTTAAAAATGTTTAACATGGCAAAGAATTGTTTTCCAATTCTAGTTCTACTGATTAATTAATGAAAATATTTATAACAGAACAAAAGTTATGTTGATAAATTATTCTTTACAATTTTGGCTGTTGTGTAACTTAGAGCTTTTAAATTAGCAAGGTAGCATTTTTCCTGATTTTGCCAATATTAAATATTCAGATAAGATTTTCACACAACTGTAGACCATCACTTCACATCTCATTTCATATTTCATTTGACAACGTATATATCTATAGGCTTACTCTTTTCATTTTTCACAAGTCACTGTTATTGTTAGTATCTTTTACCTATTTTGAAGATTAATGACACAAATGATTTGAAATAATTGAACATAGTACAACAGAATAATTACCTTTATGAAGAATTATTTAAATTTTTGCCATCTAACAGTCTAGTGACTTTATAAACTTTAAGGACTATAATATGGCAAAATGTTTCTTTGAAAAAAAACAACTAATGAACATATTAATATTATGACTTCTAACAACTTTATAGGTAGAACTATCAGTCTTGAAAAATAGTACTCTTAGAAAGTATATTTTATATGTCAAGATAAATAGTTATTTTTACTAAGTATTTTATATAAGTCAAGATAAACAGTTATTTTTACAAAGTATTTTATATAAGTCAAGATAAATAATTATTTTTACAAAGTATTTTAAGTCAAGATAAACAGTTATTTTTACTAAGTATTTTATATAAGTCAAGATAAATAATTATTTTTACAAAGTATTTTATATAAGTCAAGATAAACAGTTATTTTTACTAAGTATTTTCTATCAGCCAGGATTAAATAGCTACTTTTCAATGTATTTTTTATTTATATTTTCAGTCAGGATAAATAGTTATTTTTACAAGGGATAGTGACTTTATACAATGCTCTGAATAGAACTTTAGCAAAAGACAATGTCTGTTTTTCCAATTTATAGATTAACTTATAAATAAATTTATAAATTGATAAATAAATCTTAACAAGCATTCTTGACAATATTGATGTCTTAGTACTTTTAGTGTGACTTCAGAGTCTTTTTAATTCTGTGGATTATTTAATGATAGTATTTTTAATAGGATAAATAGTTACATTTACAAAATGTTCTTTACAATTTTGGCTATGTAAACCATTTATAAATAATTCATCTTAACAAGGTATTTATTATTTTCGTTCTCTAATGAATTATATGATGCTTGTAACAGAACTTTTCATGTGGCTAAAAAGTGGTTGTTAATTTTGCAGATTAAAGTCAGTGAGATTATTTATGTTGGGTAAATAGTTATCATAACAAAGTATTCTTTATAATTTTGCTGTGTACACACTAAAAGAAACTTAAGAAAGCTAAACAGGATTTCCACTTTTATAACTTTAATTCATAACAGTGTTTGTAAACTTCTTCACAACTCTCCTTTCTAGTGACATAACTTTTAACATGGCAAAATATTTTTTTAAAGGGTTTTTTTTTGTGACAAATTTAATGAACAGATTCATAACTTTATGCAGTACAAATTTTAACAAGGCATGGTAATATTTCTAAAATTGATCAGTAATTAATGATAGTATTTATAATGGAATAAAACATTTCAAGTCTTTAAAGTGTTTTCTATTTATGCTGATAAAGTACTTTGAGTGTGAGAGGACAGTTACCTTAACAAAGATTTCTCTATACTGCTTTCATGATTTTTTTACATAAAACTCTTAATTGAACTTTTAATGTGGCTAAAGGCTGCTTTTGTCACTTTGCAGAATTAATCAGTTAATATATTTATAACAGGATAAATATCTATGCACACAAGTTTTCTATTTACAATTTTGCTGTCTTGTGACTTAGAACTATTAATGTCACTCACTAGTTCCTTCTAACGCTGCTTAGTTAATGAAAGTATTTATTATAGCATAAATAGTTTTGTATATAATGTATTTAGTCACTGAAAAGTATTTATTATAGCATAGTTTTCTATATAATGTATTTAGTAAATGTAAGTATTTATTATAGCATTAATAAATATCTATACAATGTATTTACTGTAATTTAGTCAAAAGTATTTATTATAGCATAAATATTATCTCTACAATGTATTTAGTGAGTATAGCATAAATAGTTATCTATACAAATTATTTAGTCAGTGAATTTATTAAAGCATAAATAGTTATCTATACAATGTATTTAGTCAGTGAAAGTCTTTATTATAGCATAAATAGTTATCTATACAAAGTATTTAGTGAGTATAGCATAAATGGTTATCTATACAATGTATTTAGTCAGTGAAAGTCTTTATTATAGAATAAATAGTTATCTATACAATTTATTTAGTTAATATAGCATAAATAGTTAGATATATACAAAGTATTTATTATAGCATAAATAGTTTTCTATACAATGTATTTAGTCAGTGAAAGTATTTATCATATAAATAGTTTTCTATATAATGTATTTAGTCAGTGAAAGTATTTATTATACTTTATAACATAAATATTTATCTATACAAAGTATTTAGTCAGTGAAAGTCTTTATTATAGTATAAATAGTTATCTATACAATTCATTTAGTTATTATATCATAACCAGTTATCTATACAATGTATTTAGTGAGTATAGCATAAATAGTTATCTATACAAAGTATTTAGTCAGTGAAAGTATTTATTATAGCATAAATAGTTATCTATACAATTCATTTAGTTAGTATAGCATATATAGTTAGCTATACAAAGTATTTATTATAGCATAAATAGTTATACATACAATGTATTTAGTCAGTGAAAGTATTTATCACATAAATAGTTTTCTATATAATGTATTTAGTCCGTGAAAGTCTTTATTATAGCATAAATAGTTATCTATACAATGTATTTAGTTAGTGAAAGTATTTATTATAGCATAAATAGTTATCTAATATCTATACAATGTATTTAGTCAGTGAAAGTATTTAATATAGCATAAATATAAATAGTTATCTATAGAATATATTTAGTCAGTGAAAATATTTATTATATCACAAATAACTATTTATACAATGTATTTAGCCAGTGAAAGTAATTATTATAGCATAAATACTATATAGTTTCTATTATAATGTATTTTGTCAGCGAAAGCATTTATTATAATATAAATAGTTATCTATACAATTCATTTAGTTATTATAGCATAAATAGTTATTAATACAATTTATTAAGTTAGTATAGCATATGTATTTATTTAATTAAAGTATTTATTATAGAATAAATAGTTATCTATAGTTATAAGAAGTTTTGTGCCCTAAATCAAATCAGCTGTGGGAATAATGGTATGGTTATAAGTTTTGTGCCCTAAATCAAATCAACTGTGAGAATAATGGTATGGTTATAAGTTTTGTGCCCTAAAACAAATCAGCTGTGGGAATAATGGTATGGTTATAAGTTTTGTGCCCTAAATCAAATCAGCTATGGGAACAATGGTATGGTTATAAGTTTTGTGTCCTAAAACAAATCAGCTGTGGGAATAATGGTATGGTTATAAGTTTTGTGCCCTAAAACAAATCAGCTGTGGGAATAATGGTATGGTTATAAGTTTTGTGCCCTAAATCAAATCAGCTGTGAGAATAATGGTATGGTTATAAGTTTTGTGCCCTAAAACAAATCAGCTGTGGGAATAATGGTATGGTTATAAGTTTTGTGCCCTAAATCAAATCAGCTGTGGGAACAATGGTATGGTTATAAGTTTTGTGCCCTAAAACAAATCAGCTGTGGGAATAATGGTATGGTTATAAGTTTTGTGCCCTAAATCAAATCAGCTGTGGGAATAATGGTATGGTTATAAGTTTTGTGCCCTAAAACAAATCAGCTGTGGGAATAATGGTATGGTTATAAGTTTTGTGCCCTAAATCAAATCAGCTGTGGGAATAATGGTATGGTTATAAGTTTTGTGCCCTAAATCAAATCAGCTGTGGGAATAATGGTATGGTTATAAGTTTTGTGCCCTAAATCAAATCAGCTGTGGGAATAATGGTATGGTTATAAGAAGTTTCTAGTGTCATATAGGTAGAGCAAAAGATTATATAATGAAACAGAACATTTTAAAATTCTCAAGTCATGTTTTCTTAACTTCTTTTCTATTTCATGTTTTAAAAAAAAGTGATTACTACTAATTTTAATACAATTTTTATAAATGTTTATAAATACTTAATTTCACACAGTGTATTAAATTTAATGCCAATATAGTTCCTAATATAATCAAAGGCAATCGATAACTTTCAAAATTTCTTTGGATTTCTATTTTTTCCAGTGCTGATGTATACTGATAACCAGTATTTAAAGTCAATGAGAAAAAGTAGTATATAACATCTTTTGCTTAAATTATCTTTTAGATAAACAGATATACAATATTTTAATTCATTTAGCTCATCAGAACTAGTAAAAGTCAACTGGAAAATGTGGTACACACTTTTTATTGATTTTGTAGATTAATGTAATGACTTATATGTGATTATTCCCTTCTTTTAGGCAATTACTAAATATATAATGAAAATATAAACATTAATGCACACAATTACTAATAAATATCTTCCACTTGTGTTAAACATTAGTAACAACGCTTTACAATTTATTCTGTTGTCTATTTTCACAATTAAGGATTGCAAGAGCATATATTTACAAAATACTGCTTGCCATCTTTGTATATTTATGAATATAATTTGATATAATATTCAACATTTTTTTTTTAGCCTTGTAGTAGGATTCTCAAGTAAATTTGACTTACATTGGTCTCCAAAGCATGAACCCTGGTATAATTTATCCTGTTCATATGGTAAATGTGTGTTTGTCAGAAGAAAGATATTTTACTCCCATTAACAAATCTTTACAAAAGGGAATTTACTGTTTTGATTAAATTTCAATAAAATTCAAATCATGACAGATTCGTTTGAAGAATAGTTTAACTTTGTACCCAATGGTAATTTTATTTTTGTAACAGAATTATTGTGCACATTATTTAAATTAATTTCTACAATTCATTCATGGAAAATTAGTTAATTTGGAAATAAAGTATTCAATGAATATTATTATTAAAGAAAATACACGATAATTAACTTCAATTTCTTAATCACATTTGCTTATTAATCTCTAGCAATATTTGAAAATAATGTAGAGAAAAACTGTAAAATTAGTGAGCTAGGGTTTAAAGATGTGGGGTGGTGTAGGAAGCATAGCTGACTGCAGAATTATAAAGAATATTGAGTGGAAATTACAAATTACTGTCTTTTTTTAGATTTATAAATCTTTATTGTTCAAGTGAAAGAAAGTTTATTATAATTCTTGTTTCATTTATTATAACAATATAGACTGGATGTTTACAGTTAACTTTGCCAGGTGACATCTTTAAAATAAAATTTAATAATATTTAACATAAAAGGAGATATTTTTAAAAGTTTCTACAATTCAAATTCTACTGATTACAACAATATAGATTTTATCACACCGTTATTTTCAGTTGTAGATTTGAAATCCTAACATTCAAAGACATTTCAAAATAAATACAAATTGTTGCTTTAAAGTTTAATAGTTTGCTAATTAGGAAGAAAACATAATTTGCAATATGCATGAAACTGTATTTTTCTTATTAAGGAATGACATTAATCATTTAATGAAAGTCATGATTAATGATTAGTTACTTATTAAAATTTTAATATGTAGGCCTATATGTAATAATAATAATTTAAATAAAAATAATACAAATTATTGCTAACTATCTGTTAGCTTCAGCAGTTATTTAAAAACTGACTTGAAACCTGTTAACTTTATATATTACTACCATTCAATTATTTGTAATTTGAAGATAATGGTTTGATAAAGTAACACTAATTTGATCCAGAGCAAATATGGATAACTCGCTGTCATGCAAGTAATTAACATACATATACATGTTGTTAGAACTCTGTAATTCTTAGAATTCCCTAATTATGTTTATTTTTATTAGTATTTCATACTTTAGTGTAAAGATCTTAAGCATTTTCAATTAGGGATGTTGAGCTCAATTCCACACTAAGAGTAAGAAGATAATAGAGAAATAAAAATCAACCTTTATTATTTTAACGGATTGGGAATCCATGACCCTATGGGTTCCAGAACAAGAATCCACCGTCTTTATACCTCTACCTATCTCTTGCACAGCAATAAGTCAATAAGCGCCTCTTTCAAAGAAGTTATAATGAGTGATATAGAGTCCGTGATCGCGCATTAATGGGAGACAACTCGCTTCGAAAATATTGAGCGTAATTAAATAAATCTACATGCGGACACGCAAAAAATATTCCAACGAACAACGCAAATAGCTTCGGAATCGCAAAAAGAACAAACAATGTACAAATGATTTATTTTTTTTATTTAAAATTAGTTTTCTCAGTAAAAGTGGTTGATGGGAGATTGAGGAAACACAAAGAGGGGCGGGAATGAACATTTATAAAAGTAGCATTAATGAAACGAATAATAAAAAATAAAAAATAAAAATAATTAAAGGGAAGGAAGATAAGGATAGGAATATCAACGCACACTTTTGTAGAGAAAAAAAATTAAGTGTCATGAGTCAAAATTAAAGCACAAAAACGATTGAACGATACGGTAATTTCTGAAAGCAATAATAAATAACCGTGAGCAACTGAGACTGGTTTGGCATAAGATAAAGGCGAAATGGGGAGAAAAGGAAGATAAACGAAATCGTGTAAAAGGTTTCTTAGTGAACGAGAGAAAAGAGTTGTCGAAAACAATAGTACAGCAAGGGAAAGTGAAAACAGAGTGAATTAAAAAAAATGGTTTCGCCTAAATAATTCATAGCCACTTCTAATGTTCTTAACCTTTTCGTTAAACAATAAAAATATTAGGCCTATTCTGGTTGTCTAAACATTTTTTTAAAAGGCATGATAGTACATGTGCACTGGTTTACAAGTGAGCTCTAAACTCACGCATGTGTGGTTAATTCTGACACATACGACTAGATAAGTTGAAGTAGGAAAGTTGCGGACGAAGCGTAAAATAATTTCACTAAGTAAAATTTGGAACAGTATACTCAGTGGAATGTGTACTCGTCATGCCTTTAACATAAGTGTATATATATTTCAAAACACTCCTGAGACACTAAAGTTACTTAAATGTATCAGCATTTAATTTTATACGATTGAGGGAGAAATCCGTTGACACAACCATTTTAATGTTCAGAATTATAACATCGACAACTTAGTTAATCATTTTATACAAAAGTTCCGACAAATCGTTAATTAAAATGTATAGTATAAATTAAATTCGACTGATACCATTCGAAAATATTATTATAATCCACGAATTTAAAAAAAATACTTAGCAATAGTTTTCAATACTGAGCTAATTTAAATCTGAAAAATATGTCATAGTTTCTCCCCCTTTGCATAAAATTAAATAAAAACATTCTGAAATTTCAGAAGACAATAAAATAGAAACTTTAATAAAGAAGGAAAATAAGATTTAAGATAGAAGGGAGTGGAATGGTAGTCTGTCAGAGAGATAAACAACTCTTTCTTACCAGGCAAGTGGACAGTGTGAAACGAGGCTTGGTAACCTGTGGTCACGTGGGACTTTTTTTTTTTCACGCACAATACAGTGCGTGATTTCTGCTCATTGCGAGGGGGTTGGTATAAAATCCAACTCACCACCAAAAAAAAAATAATACAGCTACACACTCCCTAATAAAAATAACTCAGCCAGGATAAATAGCTACTTTTCAATGTATTTTTTATTTATATGTTCAGTCAGGATAAAAAGTTATTTTTACAAAGTATAGTGACTTTATATAATGCTCTGAATAGAACTTTAGCAAAAGATAAAGTGGTGTTTTTCCAATTTACAGATTAACTTATAAATAAATTGATAAATTGATAAATATATCTTAACAAGCACTCTTGACAATCTTGATGTCTTGTCTTAGTACTTTTAGTGTGACTTCAGAGTCTTTTTAATTCTGTGGATTATTTAATGATAGTATTTTAATAGGATAAATAGTTAAATCTACAAAATGTTCTTTACAATTTTGTTTATGTAAACCATTTATAAATAATTCATCTTAACAAGGTATTTATCATTTTTGTTCTCTAATGACATTATATAATACTTGTAACAGAACTTTTCATGTGGCTAAAAAGTGGTAGTCAATTTTGCAGATTAAAGTCAGTGAGATTATTTATGTTGGGTAAATAGTTTTCATAACAAAGTATTCTTTATAATTTTGCTGTGTACAGACTAAAAGAAATTTAAGATAGCTAAACAGGGTTTCCACTTTTATTACTTTAATTCATAACAGAGTTTGTAAACTTCTTCACAACTCTCCTGTCTAGTGAGAGAACTTTTAACATGGCAAAATATTTTCTTGTCCAGGTTTTTTTTTTTTGTGACAAATTTAATGAACAGATTCATAACTTTATACTATACAAATTTTAACAAGGCATGTTACTATTTCTAAAAGTGCTCAGTAATTAATGATAGTATTCATAATGGAATAAAACATTTCAAGTCTTAAAAGTGTTTTCTATTTCTGCTGATAAGGTATTTTGAGTGTGAGAGGACAGTTACCTTAACAAAGATTTCTCTATACTGCTTTCTTGATTTTTTTACATAAAACTCTTAATTGGACTTTTAATGTGGCTAAAGGCTGCTTTTGTCACTTTGCACATTAATCATTAAACAGGATAAATATTTATGTTTACAAGTTTTCAATTTACAATTTTGCTGTCTTGTGACTTAGAACTTTTAATGTCACTCACTAGTTCCTTCTATTTCTAACACTGCTTAGTTAATGAAAGTATTTATTATAGCATAAATAGTTTTCTATATAATATATTTAGTCAGTGAAAGTATTTATTATAGCATAAATAGTTTTCTATATAATGTATTTAAGTGAAAGTATTTATTATTGCATATATTTTTCCAAATAATGTATTTAGTCAGTGAAAGTATTTGCTATAGTCAGCATAAATAGTTTTCCATACAATGTAGTAAATGAAAGTATTTATTATAGAATTAATAAATATCTATACAATGTATTTACTGTAATTTAGTCAGTGAAAGTATTTATTATAGCATAAATAGTTATCTATACAAATGTATTTAGTTAGTATAGCATAAAAAGCCATAAACAGTTATCTATACAATGTATTTAGTAAATGAAAGTATATTTATTATATTTTATAGCATTAATACATATCTATAAAATGTATTTAGTCAGTGAAAGTATTTATTATATCATAAATAGTTATCTCTGCAATGTATTTAGTTAATGAAAGTATTTATAAAAATTTTATTATAGCATAAATAATTTTCTATATAATGTATTGTTAGTGAAAGTATTATAGCAGAATACATTTTCTATATAATGTATTTAGTCAGTGAAAATATTTATTATAGCATAAATATTTATCTATACAATGTATTTAGTCAGTGAAAGTTTTTATTATAGCATAAATAGTTATCTATACAATGTATTTAATCAGTAAAAGTCTTTATTATAGCAAAATAATTATTTTATCTATACAATTCATTTAGTTAGTATATCATAAATAGTTAGCTATACAAAGTATTTAGTTAATGAAAATATTTATTATAGGCATAAATAGTTATCTATACAAAGTATTTAGTCAGTGAAAATATTTATTATAGGCATAAATAGTTAGCTAAACAAAGTATTTAGTTAATGAAATATTTATTATAGCATTAATAGTTATCTATACAATGTATTTAACCAGTGAAAGTCTTTATTATAGCATAAATAGTTATTTATTTAGTAAATAAAAGTATTTATTATATAAATAAATAGTTATCTAAAAAATGTGTTTAGTCAGTGAAAGTATTTATTATAGCATAAATAGTTTTCTATTTTCTAGTATTTATTTATTTATTTATTTTCTAATATTTATTATAGCATAAATAGTTATCTATACAATGTGTTTTGTCAGTGAAAGTATTTATTAATATTATAGAATTAATAGTTTTCTATTTAATGTATTTAGTCAGTGAAATTATTTATTAATATTATAGAATAAATAGTTTTCTATATAATGTATTTAGTCAGTGAAATTATTTATTAATATTATAGAATAAATAGTTTTCTATATAATGTACTTAGTCAGTGAAAGTATTTATTATAGCATAAATACTATATTATAGTATATAGTTTTCTATAATGTATTTTGTCAGTGAAAAGAAGTTTTGTGCCCTAAAACAAATCAGCTGTGAGAATAAAGGTATGGTTATAAGGAGTTTCTAGTGTACATATAGGTTGTGTTAGAGCAAAAGATTATATAATGAAACCGAACATTTTTTAATTCTTGTGTCACATTTTCCGGTGACTGTTAAGTCAGTTAACTTCATGTCTATTTCATGTTTTAAAAAAGTGATTACTAGTATACTACTAATTTTAATACAATTTTTACTATAAATTCTTAATTTCACAACAGCGTATTAAATTTAATGTCAATACAATTCCTAATAATAGTAATATAATCAAAGATAATCATTACTTTCAGAATTTCATTGGATTTTGGATTTCTATTTTTTCCACTACTCCAGTGCTGATGTAAAATGATAACCAGTTTTTAAAGTCAATGAGAAAAAATAGTATATAACATCATTTGCTTAAATTTTCTTTTTAGTTTTAGATAACGAGATATACAATATTTTAATTTATGTATCTCATCAGAACTAGTAAAAGTCAACTGGAAAATGTGATACCCCCACCCTTTTTATTATGATTTTGTAGATTAAGGTAATGACTTATGTGATATGTGATTATTCCCTTATTTTTGAAAATGAAAATATAAACATGTATGCACACAATTATGAATAAATATCTTCCATTTGTGTTAAACATTAATAACGAAGCTTTACAATTTATTCAGTGGTCTATTTTCACAATTAAAGACTGCAAGAACATATATTTACAAAATACTGTATGCCATCTTAGTATATTTATGAATATAATTTTATATAATATTCAGGGGCAAAATATTAAGTTGCAATGTATTTTTTTAGCCTTGTAATATGATTCCCAACTAAATTTTACTTACACAGAGCTTCTCCAAAGCATGAACCCTGGTATAATTATCCTATTCATATGGTAAATGTGTGTTTGTCAGAGGAAAGATATTTTATTCCCATTAACAAATCTTTACAAAAGGGAAGTTACTGTTTTGATTAAATTTCAATAATATTCAAATCATGACAGATTTGTTTGAAGAATAGTTTAACTTTGTACCCAATGGAATATTTTATTTTTGTAATAGAATTATTATGCACATTAATTAAATTAATTTCTATAATTCATTCATGGAAAATCTATTAATTTGCAAATAAAGTCTACTTTTAATATTATTATTAAAGAAAATACACGATAATTAATTTCAAACAATTTCTTAATCACATTTGCTTATTAATCTCTAGCAATATTTGAAAATAGTGTAGAGAAAAACTGTAAAATTAGTGAACTAGGATTTAGAGAAATGGGGTGGGGTAGGAAGCATATCTAACTGCAGAATTATAAAGGATAATGAGATGAAATTAAAAAATTATAAATCTGAAAGAAAGTTTATTATAATTCTTGTTTTGTTTATTATAACAATATAGACTGGATGTTTACAGTTAACTTTGCTAGGTGATATTAAGTTTTGCAATGTTATGAATATAAAATAAAATTTAATAATATTTAACATAAAAGGAGATTTTTATAAAAAAAAAGTTTCAACACTTCAAATTCTACTGATTATAACAATATAGATTTATCACACCGTATTTTCAGTTGTAGATTTGAAATCCTAACATTCAAAGCCATTTCAAAATAAATATAATGCATAGTGTTGTTTTAATAGTTTGCTAATTAGGAAGAAAATATAATTTGCAATATGCATGAAACTGTATTTTTCTTATTAAGGAATGACAGTAATGAAAGTCATGATTATTTAGATTAATGTTTAGTTATTTTTTAAATTTTTAATATTTAGGCCTACATATAATAATTTAAATAAAAATAATACAAATTAGAGTGTTAACATTAATATTATTGCTATCTGTTAGCTTCAGCAGTTATTTAAAAACTGACTTGAAACCTGTGATACTTTATATATATCACTACCATTCAATTATTTGTAATTTGAAGATAATGGTTTGATAAAGTAACACTAATTTGATCCAGAGCAAATATGGATAACTCGCTGTCATGCAAGTAATTAACATACATATAAATGTTGCTAGAACTCTGTAATTCTTAGAATTCCCTAATTATGTTTATTTTTATTAGTATTTCATACTTAGTTTAATATCTTAAGCATTTTCAAATCGGGATGTTGAGCTCAATTCCACACTAAGAAGGTAAATAGAGAAATAAAAATCAACCTTTATTACTTTAACGGATTGGGAATCCATGACCCTATGGATTCCAGAACAAGAATCCACCGTCTTTATGCCTCTACCTATCTCTTGCACAGCAATAATCATTAAGCGCCTCTTTCTTCAAAGTGTTGATGAGTGATAGAGTCCGCGATCGCGCATTAATGGGAGACAACTCGCTTCGAAAATATTGAGCGTAATTAAATAAATCTACATGCGGACACGCAAAAAATATTCCAACGAACAACGCAAATAGCTTCGGAATCGCAAAAAGAACAAACTATGTACAAATGATTTATTTTTTTTATTTAAAATTAGTTTTCTCAGTAAAAGTGGTTGATGGGAGATTGAGGAAACACAAAGAGGGGCGGGAATGAACATTATAAAAGTAGCATTAATGAAACGAATAATAAAAAATAAATAAAAATAATTAAAGGGAAAGAAGATAAGGATAGGAATATCAACGCACACTTTTGTAGAGAAAAAAAATTAAGTGTCATGAGTCAAAATTAAAGCACAAAAACGATTGAACGATACGGTAATTTCTGAAAGCAATAATAAATAACCGTGAGCAACTGAGACTGGTTTGGCATAAGATAAAGGCGAAATGGGGAGAAAAGGAAGATAAACGAAATCGTGTAAAAGGTTTCTTAGTGAACGAGAGAAAAGAGTTGTCGAAAACAATAGTACAGCAAGGGAAAGTGAAAACAGAGTGAATTTAAAAAAATGGTTTCGCCTAAATAATTCATAGCCACTTCTAATGTTCTTAACCTTTTCGTTAAACAATAAAAATATTAGGCCTATTCTGGTTGTCTAAACATTTTTTTAAAAGGCATGATAGTACATGTGCACTGGTTTACAAGTGAGCTCTAAACTCACGCATGTGTGGTTAATTCTGACACATACGACTAGATAAGTTGAAGTAGGAAAGTTGCGGACGAAGCGTAAAATAATTTCACTAAGTAAAATTTGGAACAGTATACTCAGTGGAATGTGTACTCGTCATGCCTTTAACATAAGTGTATATATATTTCAAAACACTCCTGAGACACTAAAGTTACTTAAATGTATCAGCATTTAATTTTATACGATTGAGGGAGAAATCCGTTGACACAACCATTTTAATGTTCAGAATTATAACATCGACAACTTAGTTAATCATTTTATACAAAAGTTCCGACAAATCGTTAATTAAAATGTATAGTATAAATTAAATTCGATTGATACCATTCGAAAATATTATTATAATCCACGAATTTAAAAAAATACTTAGCAATAGTTTTCAATACTGAGCTAATTTATATCTGAAAAATATGTCATAGTTTCTCCCCCTTTGCATAAAATTAAATAAAAACATTCTGAAATTTCAGAAATTAAAACAATAAAACAATAAAACAGAAACTTTAATAAAGAAGAAAAATAAGATTTAAGATTTAAGAGAGGAATGGTTGTCTGTCAGAGAGAGGGAGGCAGAGAGATAAACAACTCTTACTTACCAAGCAAGTTGACAGTGTGAACGAGGCTTGGTCAGTCTCTAGGCTATAAAACCTGTGGTCACGTGGGACTTTTTTTGTTTTGACGCACAATACAGTGCGTGATTTCTGCTTTTTGCGAGGTGTTTGGTATAAAATCCAACTCACCACCCCCTCTCATCCACCCAAAAAAATACAGCTACACACACCCTAATAAAAATAACTCACCACAACTACCTTGAACAAAAATTGAAAAGTTACTGCGGCTGAGGGAAAAAAAAAGGGTGGTTGGGCGTGTAGTTCCTATGTGTTTGTGTGTGAATGCCTGTTGATATACATGTATATTTCCTACGTTTTGAATGTCTGTTAGTATAGGCGTGTAGTTTCAATCTTTATGTGCTTTAATGCCTGTTGGTATAGGCGTGTAGTTTCAATCTTTTTGTGTGAATGCCTGTTAGTTTAAGCATGTAGTTTCAATCTTTTGTGTGTGTGTAATTGCCTATTGGTTTAGGTGTGTAGATAATATGTTTTTGAATGTGAATGCCGATTGGTATAATTGTGTAGTCCATATGTACTTTTGTGTAAATGATTGCCGTTATGTGATTAGTTGCTAAGTAATTGAATGTGAATGCCTGTTAGTATAGGTACATAGCACCTATATGAATGCCAGTTGGTAAAGAGTTAGTTCCTGTGTGTTTGTGTGTGAATACTGTTGGTATAGGTGCATTGGTAATGTGTTTGTGTGTGAACACTGTTGGTATAGGTGCATTGGTAATATGTGTTTGTATATAAATGCCTCTTGATATGTGTTCATTTCCTATGTTTATGTATGTGTGAATGCATTGTGGTACACATGTGTAGTTCCTGTGTGTTTGTGTGAATATGTGTTGGTATATGTGCGTAGATCCTATGTGTTTCTATGTGAATGAGTGTTGTAAAAGTGTGTAGTTCCTTTGTTTTGTATATTAATGCCTATTGGTATACATATACAATTCTCATGTTTTATATGTTAGTGCCTGTTGGTATAAGTATGCAGTTCCTATGTTTTGTATGTCAATGACTGTTGGTATAATATGCAGTTCCTATGTTTTGTATGTCAATGACTGTTGGTATAAGTATGCAGTTCCTATGTTTTGTATGTCAATGACTGTTGGTATAAGTATGCAGTAACTTTGTGTTTGTGTGTGAATGTCTGTTCGTGTAGATGGTAGTACTAATGTGGTTTTGTGAATGCATGTTGGCATAAATGTGCAATGCCTATGTGTTTGTGTGAATTCCTATTGATAAAATTGTGTAGTTCATTTGTTTGTTTGTGATTGCCTGTTGGTATAAGTGTGTAGTTCATATTCTTTTGTTTGTGAATATGTTGGTATAAGTGTATGTATAGTCACTATGTTTTGCGTGTTAATACCTGTTGGTATAGGTTTATGTAGGTCTTATTTGTTTGTGCATTAATGTGAGTTGGTATATGAGTGCAGTCCCTATATTTCGTGTGTTAATGCCTGTTGGTGTAGGTGTGTGTAGGTCTTATTTGTTTGTGCGTGAATGTCACTTGGTACAGGTGTTCGGTCCCTACATTTCCTGTATTAATAATGCCTGTTGGTATAAGAATGTAGTCCCTATATTTCCTGTGTTAATAATGCCTGTTGGTATAAGTATGTAGTACCTAAGGGTTTGTGTTAATGCCTTTAGTACAAACGTGTAGTACCTACATATTTGTGTGTGAAGGTCTGTAGGATGTGTAGTTATTTTTTTTTTCTTAATTCCTCTTGGTGTAAGCGTGTAGTTACCATGTGTTTGCGAATGAATGCCTGTTTGAATCGGTGTTGAATTCCTACGTTTTGTTGTGTGCAAATGTGTGTTGGTATTGGTGTGTAGTTCTTATGTTTTTGTGTATTAAATCTCATTGTTATACACGTGTTGTCCCTGATGTTTGTGTGTGAATACCTGTTAGTATAAGTGCGTGGATTCCTTGCGTTTGTATACGAATGCTTGTTGATGTCGGTGTATAGTCCCTATGGTACTGAGTGAATTCCTGTGATATAAATCTGTAGTTCACATGAATATGTGTTTGAATGCATTGTGGCATGTGTAGTTCTTACGTGTTTGTGTGTGAATGCCTTTTGGTATAAGTGTATAGTTCTTATGTTTTGCGTGTTAATGCCTGTCGATATAAGTGTGCAATACCTATGTGCTAGTATATGAATGCCTATTGGTATAGATGTGTAGTTCCTTAGTTTCTTGCGTGCAAATTGTGTTGGTATAGTTGTCTAGTTCGTATGTTTTGTGGTGTGAATGATTCTGGTATAGGTTTATAGATCCTATTTTTTTCGAGTGAATCTCTATTGGTCTATTTGAGTAGTCCTTGTGTGTGTGTGTGTGTGTGTGTGTGTGTGTGTGTGTGTGTGTGTGTGTGTGTGTGTGACTGTGTATGTGAATGCATGTTGGTATACGTGTGTAATCATATGTTTTTGTGAGTTCATGCTTGTTTTTGTCTTAATTCCTGTTGGTATACGTGTTTTTGGTACGTGTGTTGAGTGCCTGATGGTATAGTTGTGCAGTCCATATGTGTTTGTGTGTGAGTGCCTGTTGGTATAATGTGTAGTCACTATGTTTTTTGTGTTAATACCTGTTATTATAGGTGTGTAGTTCTATGATTTTGTATGTGAATACCTGTTGGTATATGTTTGTTGCTCCTATGCGTTTGTGTGTGAATGCGTGTTGGTATGAGTATGTAATTCATAAAATATGTGTGTGAATGCGTGTTGGTATGAGTATGTAATTCATAATATATGTGTGTGAATGCGTGTTGGTATGAGTATGTAATTCATAAAATATGTGTGTGAATGCGTGTTGGTATGAGTATGTAATTCATAATATATGTGTGTGAATGCGTGTTGGTATGAGTATGTAATTCATAATATATGTGTGTGAATGCGTGTTGGTATGAGTATGTAATTCATAATATATGGGTTTGAATGCGCGTTGGTATGAGTATGTAATTCATAATATATGTGTGTGAATGCGTGTTGGTATGAGTATGTAATTCATAATATATGTGTGTGAATGCGTGTTGGTATGAGTATGTAATTCATAATATATGGGTTTGAATGCGTGTTGGTATGAGTATGTAATTCATAATATATGTGTGTGAATGCGTGTTGGTATGAGGTTGTAATTCATAATATATGTGTGTGAATGCGTGTTGGTATGAGTATGTAATTCATAATATATGTGTGTGAATGCGTGTTGGTATGAGTATGTAATTCATAATATATGTGTGTGAATGCGTGTTGGTATGAGTATGTAATTCATAATATATGTGTGTGAATGCGTGTTGGTATGAGTATGTAATTCATAATATATGTGTGTGAATGCGTGTTGGTATGAGTATGTAATTCATAATATGTGTGTGAATGCGTGTTGGTATGAGTATGTAATTCATAATATATGTGTGTGAATGCGTGTTGGTATGAGTATGTAATTCATAATATATGGGTTTGAATGCTAAATGGCATACGTATATAATTCCTAATTGTTTATGTTTGTGAAAGTCCATTTGCTGTAAGAGTATAGGTCCTTTGTGTCTGTGTGTGAATGCCTTTTCGCTATAAGTTTATAGTTCCTATGTGTTGTATGTGTGAATGTCTTTTTGCTATAAGTGTATAGGTCCTATGTTTAATGTAATTTTGCTATGTGTATAGGTCCTATGTTTAATGTCTTTTTGCTATGTGTATAGGTCCTATGTTTGATGCCTTTTTGCTATAAGTGTATAGGTCCTATGTTTAATGGTTTTTTTGCTATAAGTGTATAGATCATATGTTTGAATGTCTTTTTGCTAACTGTATAGGTCCTATGTTTAATGTAATTTTGCTATAAGTGTATGGGTCCTATGTTTGGATGTCTTTTTGCTGTAAGTTTATAGGCCCTATGTGTTTGAGTTTGATTATCTTTTTGCTGTAACTTTATAGTTCCTATGTACTTATGTGTGAATGTCTTTTTTTCTGCAAGTTTATAGTTCCATTGTGTTTATGTATGAATGTCTTTTTGCTGTAGGTTTATAGTTCCTCTGTGTTTGTGTGTTAATGACTGTTGGTATATGTGTGCAGTTCCTATGTTTTGTGCGCTAATGCCTATTTGGTATAATGTGTAGTACCTATATGTTTGAGTGTACACGGGTAGTTGTTATGTGTTTTCATGATTGGCTGTTGGCATAAATGTGTAGTATCTACGTGTTTGTGTGTAAATGCCTGGAATCATTCAGACCATTTTCAAGAGTAGCTGTTTACAGTCACCAAGATAAACATTTCCAAACAAACAAAAGCCTGAATATTCCTTCATTCAATTTAGTGGACTTGATACGATTTCTGGGAAACTGGTTAATTATCAGTTAAAATCAGATCTAATTCTGTCACCATTTATTCATTTAGTTATTCTTTTCGATACTTCACAGAACAAGTTTCAGTTGTGGATCTCACAAGCAAAAAATATTCTGACTGACAGACACAATAAAATGAACACAGTGAACTGTCTTTGATGGCTGAGCTAATGGATTTTTTTAAAATGTGGACAACTTCTTATACCCCCATGGCATTTGATCAGATGATTTCAAGCTCAGTTATCATAATACTGTCAGACATGTCCAGTCTGGTTTTGTACACTCAACTTATGCATAGATGATCTAAAAAAATCACTCTATACATGATCTCAAGACAGAACTGCAAAGGTGTTCAGTATTTTGATGGTAGTGAGCAGTTTATGAGGCAATAGGGCATTTTTAAGTTTTTGTTTTTTGCATCTGGTAAAAAATAAATTCTTTCATAAGAGAGAAAAACTAACAGTATTTGATTTTAATGATATATAATAACTACCATCAGATTCTCAAATTATTATAGTCATTTGCTTCGTGTTTCTGATGACTGAAATAAATGTATTGTAATATTTCATGTATATTGCAAATAAAAGTGTAACTTTTACAGAAAATTTAATTTTGCCAGGTAAGCTTCAGAAAAAAAATACAACAAAGCTTTAGTATCAAATTATATTTTTTAATTGCATTTGTTTTAAATTTGTGCTGCTGTTTCTACACACTTTTGAATAAATTATTGTTTAGTGTATATATTATGGCTTCCATAGCAACCGCAAGATCTCATTTCTGAAGATAACTGTGGTAATTCCACGGCTTACTGCACCAGCTAAACATCTACTGGAGGAGGGTTTTGTCTGCTCTGGCTGTGCAAGTACTTAGTAAGATTTTACAAGAACAAAAGATTTTAAACTAAGCAATATAATTATCTCATTACCACCAATATATTTTCTGTGTTAAACTAAATTATTAACTTAATCTGGATAAATTTTAATTAAAATACTACTACAATAATGATTTCAAAGACAAAAACTAATCTGAAAATTAACCCAGACAATATTTTTCTCTTTTTTGTGGGTAAAGAAATTTGGGATTCTGAAAGTGTTTCCCTTCCACTGAACAGTAGCTAGTTGATAAACCATTCCCAATAACCATATTAGGTTGGAAAAAAAATAAAATGTCACTTTCATTTCCAATCTCATTGACGAAATGACACAGTATACAATCTGAATGAGAAAATTAATTATTGGAGAATGCTTCCCAGTCTCGATGGGAGGAGGCTTCCAGAAAAAAAGGATATGTGTAAAATGAATGAATAGAGTAGTTCTAGCTGGTGGATATTGATAGTGCATGCATAGAGTATTACTAATAAATTATTTTATCTCCTGGATTTCTTGTGTGTATTTCTTGAACAAGTTTTAAATAATCAATAAAACTTGAAAAGAATCCGTTTTTAATCGTCAAAAGTAATAATTACATATATTTTAAATTGTGATCACTTTAACAATCAACACTCTTTTATTGCACTTTTTCTCATTTGTTAAATTAACCGTTCACAAACTTGCTCAGCACATTGTCAGACAGACCGGCAGATGCAACAACAAAAAAAAGTCAGAAAAGCAAATTTTTTAATGCTTTTATTTAAATGTACACATGGAATTCATTGTTGTTACAGTGTTGGATTATACTTCTTTCACTCATACAGTCGAGTGTTGTTTGCCAACTTTGTTGTGGTAGTATATCGTGGAAAATATATATCGGTTGTGCTCCGAAAAGCACAGAACCTGACTGGTCATTTATGTTTGTCAGTCGAGTAATAAAAATTATACAAGTAAGTTTTAACTGCCTTAATTTATATTTTTTTATAATTTGCTTTCACATTTTTATATAATAGTGGAGATTAAAATTTAAAACGAATTCAGTTTTGACATTGTAAAATTAAAGACAAGTCAAACTTGCAAATAAAAACTTACATTTATCATCAAAGGGAGATAATTTTAAAATAAAACAAATGTTAAAACTCTCTAGTATTTGCATTGTCCACTATCTCAAAGGTATTAACTAATAATAAAAACATTATCATTGAAACACAAGAAATAAAATTACCAAATAACCATTTAAAATAAAATAAAAATTATAATTGTCAATGTTGAATGAGTAAAAAGACCATTTCATATCAAAACAAGAAACAAACACCATAAAACACTTGGTATTTTTTCCCAAAGAGTATGATAACATATTACAAATAAAGCAGCAAAAGTTCACAAGAATAAAATTTATGACACCACTTAGAGAGGAAAAATTATACATATAAAATGTCATCCCTTTAAATCAACATTTGTCAAAGAGTTTCTGTATTTTATAATGCAAAGTCAGTCATATTGGTCTTTTCAACCTAAACAGGCCAAATTAATAATGTTAAAAATTAGACTAAAAATTAAAACAGATGCTTTTAAAAGATAGTATAATATTACAATTCTATTTAAAACTAAATCAGACTAAAATTGCAGCCACTCAGTTCATTGTTCCATGGTACATAAAATAACCCACAATGTATGCATTTGACATATAATTACAAAATCCAGTCAGCCATTTCTGTGATGGTGTATAAACTGAATCAGAAACATCAAACAAAATAGTAGGTTAAAGATGATAGTTTGTATTCCTAAGTAAATCAAGCAACTTAATTGATGGAACAGGAATTTTAATGACCTGGAATTAAAATATTCTTCATCATTATCATAATATTAAATTGAACATATTGGCACTTGTTAAAATAGAAGGGACACGAAACTCTACTCCCATCTAATCTAAAAAATATGCAAGAAAAAATTACAATGTTAGAGGTTGGCCAAACCTTATACCATTTAAAATTAAATAAAAATTATAATTGACAATGTTCACTCAATGAAGAGACCATTTCATGTAAGAAAATTAAAAAAAAAAAAAAACTTGGTGCATTTTTTCTTCTAGGAGTAGGATAACATTTTATTACTAATTAAACTCCAAATATTGTACATAAGAATACATCATTGAGCAATACAAATGCAAAAGAAAATATACATAACGTTGTACACCCAATATACTTTCCATTAATTTCTCTTTACAATTCAACAGATGTCATAATTTCAGATCGTATAATGTTTCTACTTTAATGTACAGTCAACCATATAGATCATATCACATCTAGACGTTTAATGTCACAATTAAAACATATACTTAAGATAGTATAAAATTATTAAAATGCTATTTAAAATTATATCAGGCTATATTTACAACCATAATCAGGTTCATTCTGGGTTTGAGAATATTTTGTTGGAGATGTAAATCTAATTTAAAATGAGAAATCATTTAAGCCATTTCTGACTCATACTTTAAAACATGTTATATGCTGTTAATATTTATTAAACAGTTTATATACTTAAAATGAAATCAAGCAACTCTAAAAAGCTAAAAAGTTATGAACAAGAAAATTGTAAGGAAACTAGAGTAATTGTGAATAAGCATATAAATTAAAAAAAACCTGGAAATAAAAGGGAATTAACAAAAGTCATAACTACACCCTCATTTGTAATTGCTAACAACTCACAATTTTGCCATTTTGAACATTCTCTAAAATCACAAAAAGTCAAATTTATGTTCTCAAATCCTTCCATAGACAAAACAAATTATGATTTATAAAATCATTTGGACAGTTTTAATACCAGAGACTCATTCAAAGTAATGTAACACTGGTAAAATAACTACAATCTTGAAAAGTGAACATTAACTTAGTGAAAAACAAACTATTATATTATTAGAGCACAAGTTCTCACATTTTCATAATAAAAAGAGAAATTTATTTTTTAATTAAAGTGTAAATCTTGAACTAACTACAGGAGAAAAATTGTGTAAATTCATTGGGTATTTATAAATTTAAATCAGCTCAAATAAGCAGTTGTCATAGATTTTAACAACATACAGTATATTGATCTCTTACATTAACCACTTATTAGAAGAGAACAAAATCAAACATCTTCAAATGTTACCAGATAGAATCAGAAAAATAAAAGTGTGCAGTCTTCACCAGAGCCCCGTTAGCCAGACATGTCAAGGCTTTAACCCTTGAAATGACTGTTTCCATCTCTCGCCACGGGGAGGCCAGGGGTTGGACTTTGAGAGACTCCTGAAAAAAGAAGAAAAAAGCATGCAAATGGATTAGTCAAAAAGTTCTACCCCCCTCCTCCCATTCTAATCTGTTGGTCGACCTTTAACCCACCACCTATTCACTAACCTACCTATCAAAAATTCTAATTTTTTTCTTTTACTTTTTTAAAATAAAAAAATTAACAAACTAAAAACCATACAGATAATCAGATGAGGGTGATGCTGTAGGTCCACTCTCGGCACATCCTTAAGCTACTGCCTGATCCACTCCAGTCCGATGGTTCTCAACACATCGATGCTCCTGACTGGCTGATCCTTGCTGTCCTATGGCAGCTGGTGAAGTGGGACCTGCAAACTGAAAGAAGTGATGCAGCATCAATACTTTCCTCAAATAAGAAAGTCACCACACAATTCACTTGTCAAACATTTACTCCTCTATGCTCCACCCTGACCACCCAGGTTTGCTAATGGCCTTAAATATGGTCTAACACTTAACTCACTTTTCCCTCTCTCACAAGCAGAACAACTCCACAAGCGAAAAGGGTGGGGTTGAAAAGTCAGTGCATCTGTGTTTAGACCCGGCTGTGAGTCTTAGCCGTTATCTAAATTCATTTACAAATTTGCAAAGACACAAAATAGGTGTCCCACGATCTCCAAAAGGGTGAATGTCCTACATTCTAACCGCATTCCTTCCTTTCATCACACTACTCTCCCCATGGTCAGAGACCAGCCACTTATTTTTTCAAAAGTGCTGGGCTCGACCTTTGGCTCTGAGCCATTAAAAATTAACTTTACTTTAAGACACATTCCAAAGTGTCATTATGCCCAACATTAGAGATGGCCTACACTCTATTGCCAATCTGACACTCACTCCACTCTGACACATTTAAAAGAGTACTAAAAAAAAACAACTATACGTATCTTATGGGAAGTCTGGATGCATGGTCCACTCCACCCCTCAGTGATGCTGCTATCTTGCATCTGGAATCACTCAAAGGCATGGAATGGTGAGACGACCCATCCCCAGCCTAACCCTGACCCCTACCCAGTGCTTGATGTCACTATACTAATCCCTTCATGCCCAATACTCTACTATTTGCTACATTAATCTTAACTGCCTTCAAACATTTCCATGCTATTCACCTTAAGGAAATGTTCTAACCTACTCTAGGTGCATGTGCCTATCTCTTCAATTCTACTTATTGCCCTCTAGCTACTTAATCTTGCTAGCTAACTATCTACCTACCAAACTAAATCCCAAAATGGACTCCCACATTAAACCTATAGCTAATTTTGCAAATGGATTAGTCAAAAAGTTCTACCCCCCTCCTCCCATTCTAATCTGTTGGTCGACCTTTAACCCACCACCTATTCACTAACCTACCTATCAAAAATTCTAATTTTTTTTCTTTTACTTTTTTAAAATAAAAAAATTAACAAACTAAAAACCATACAGATAATCAGATGAGGGTGATGCTGTAGGTCCACTCTCGGCACATCCTTAAGCTACTGCCTGATCCACTCCAGTCCGATGGTTCTCAACACATCGATGCTCCTGACTGGCTGATCCTTGCTGTCCTATGGCAGCTGGTGAAGTGGGACCTGCAAACTGAAAGAAGTGATGCAGCATCAATACTTTCCTCAAATAAGAAAGTCACCACACAATTCACTTGTCAAACATTTACTCCTCTATGCTCCACCCTGACCACCCAGGTTTGCTAATGGCCTTAAATATGGTCTAACACTTAACTCACTTTTCCCTCTCTCACAAGCAGAACAACTCCACAAGCGAAAAGGGTGGGGTTGAAAAGTCAGTGCATCTGTGTTTAGACCCGGCTGTGAGTCTTAGCCGTTATCTAAATTCATTTACAAATTTGCAAAGACACAAAATAGGTGTCCCACGATCTCCAAAAGGGTGAATGTCCTACATTCTAACCGCATTCCTTCCTTTCATCACACTACTCTCCCCATGGTCAGAGACCAGCCACTTATTTTTTCAAAAGTGCTGGGCTCGACCTTTGGCTCTGAGCCATTAAAAATTAACTTTACTTTAAGACACATTCCAAAGTGTCATTATGCCCAACATTAGAGATGGCCTACACTCTATTGCCAATCTGACACTCACTCCACTCTGACACATTTAAAAGAGTACTAAAAAAAAACAACTATACGTATCTTATGGGAAGTCTGGATGCATGGTCCACTCCACCCCTCAGTGATGCTGCTATCTTGCATCTGGAATCACTCAAAGGCATGGAATGGTGAGACGACCCATCCCCAGCCTAACCCTGACCCCTACCCAGTGCTTGATGTCACTATACTAATCCCTTCATGCCCAATACTCTACTATTTGCTACATTAATCTTAACTGCCTTCAAACATTTCCATGCTATTCACCTTAAGGAAATGTTCTAACCTACTCTAGGTGCATGTGCCTATCTCTTCAATTCTACTTATTGCCCTCTAGCTACTTAATCTTGCTAGCTAACTATCTACCTACCAAACTAAATCCCAAAATGGACTCCCACATTAAACCTATAGCTAATTTTGCAAATGGATTAGTCAAAAAGTTCTACCCCCCTCCTCCCATTCTAATCTGTTGGTCGACCTTTAACCCACCACCTATTCACTAACCTACCTATCAAAAATTCTAATTTTTTTTCTTTTACTTTTTTAAAATAAAAAAATTAACAAACTAAAAACCATACAGATAATCAGATGAGGGTGATGCTGTAGGTCCACTCTCGGCACATCCTTAAGCTACTGCCTGATCCACTCCAGTCCGATGGTTCTCAACACATCGATGCTCCTGACTGGCTGATCCTTGCTGTCCTATGGCAGCTGGTGAAGTGGGACCTGCAAACTGAAAGAAGTGATGCAGCATCAATACTTTCCTCAAATAAGAAAGTCACCACACAATTCACTTGTCAAACATTTACTCCTCTATGCTCCACCCTGACCACCCAGGTTTGCTAATGGCCTTAAATATGGTCTAACACTTAACTCACTTTTCCCTCTCTCACAAGCAGAACAACTCCACAAGCGAAAAGGGTGGGGTTGAAAAGTCAGTGCATCTGTGTTTAGACCCGGCTGTGAGTCTTAGCCGTTATCTAAATTCATTTACAAATTTGCAAAGACACAAAATAGGTGTCCCACGATCTCCAAAAGGGTGAATGTCCTACATTCTAACCGCATTCCTTCCTTTCATCATACTACTCTCCCCATGGTCAGAGACCAGCCACTTATTTTTTCAAAAGTGCTGGGCTCGACCTTTGGCTCTGAGCCATTAAAAATTAACTTTACTTTAAGACACATTCCAAAGTGTCATTATGCCCAACATTAGAGATGGCCTACACTCTATTGCCAATCTGACACTCACTCCACTCTGACACACTCTGAGTACTAAAAAAAAAACAACTATACGTATCTTATGGGAAGTCTGGATGCATGGTCCACTCCACCCCTCAGTGATGCTGCTATCTTGCATCTGGAATCACTCAAAGGCATGGAATGGTGAGACGACCCATCCCCAGCCTAACCCTGACCCCTACTCAGTGCTTGATGTCACTATACTAATCCCTTCATGCCCAATACTCTACTATTTGCTACATTAATCAACTGCCTTCAAACATTTCCGTGCTATTCACCTTAAGGAAATGTTCTAACCTACTCTAGGTGCATGTGCCTATCTCTTCAATCCTACTTATTGCCCTCTAGCTACTTAATCTTGCTAGCTAACTATCTACCTACCGAACTAAATCCCAAAATGGACTCCCACATTAAACCTATAGCTAATTTTGGTCCCTACAAAAGACATAACACTATATATCTGTATGATCATCTTTGGGAAGCAGAGATTCAACATTTAGGACAAAAACAAAAATATTTCACCTCCAGGGATAGGGTAGATGTGCCAAAGCAATACCTGACGGAATTGCAATAGTACACTTGATTGAGTGAAAGAGAGAATAGAAAGAAAAGGAAGAAAAAAGAGAGATGATCTTGGTGAATGCAGTGTATTGTTTGTGAAGATACTGTCCCTCTATCATTATTGATACCAATCTACCCATCATACACAATGTAATGCATGACTCAGTTTACACTAAACTTATTTCATGTGATGTGATTCTCATACATACATCAGAAAAATACTACATTAGTGATGTGTTTCACTTACACACATCAGATAAACACTAGTGATGTGTTTCACTTACACACATCCGATAAACACTAGTGATGTGTTTCACTTACACACATCAGATAAACACTTCTTTATTGATGTGTTTCACTTATACACATCAGATAAACACTACTTTAGAGATGTGTTTCACTTATACATATCAGATAAACACTACTTTAGAGATGTGTTTCACTTATACATATCAGATAAACACTACTTTAGAGATGTGTTTCACTTATACAATCAGATAAACACTACTTTAGAGATGTGTTTCACTTATACATATCAGATAAACACTACTTTAGTGAAGTGTTTCACTTACACACATGAGATAAACACTACCTTAGAGATGTGTTTCACTTACACACATCAGATAAACACTACTTTAGAGATGTGTTTCACTTACACACACATCAGAAAAACACTACTTTAGTGATGTGTTTCACTTACACACATCAGATAAACACTACATTAGTGATGTGTTTCACTTACATACATCAGATAAACATTAATTTAGTGACATGTTTCACTTAAAACACACCAGAAATTCACTATCTTAACCATATGATGTGTTTCACTTACATATATCAGATAAACACTACTTTAGTGATGCGTTTCACTTACACACAGCAGATAAATACTAGTTTTGTGTTTCATTTACACACTTCAGATAAACACTACTTTAGTGATTTGTTTTACTTACTCACATCAGACGTCCTAAACAAAGAAGAAAAAATCAAGTAATGGATTAAATTTCTACACCCCAACCCTCACTCTAATCTGCTGGTCGACCTTTTACCCACCACCTATTCACTAACCTACCTATCAAAAAATCTCTAATTAACAAACTAAACTATCTAAGACCCAACTGATGATCAGGTGAGGGTGATATTGCAGGTTCACTCCCAGCACATCCTCCAGCTACTATATGATCCACTCCATTCTGATGGTTCTAAGCACATCGTTGCTCCTGACTGGCTGATCCTTGCTGTCTTAAGGCAGCTGATGATGTGAGACCTGCAAACTGAAAGAAGGGATGCAGCTTCAATACTTTCCTCAAATAAGAAAATCACCACACACTTCATTTATTCTCTATGCTCTATCCTGACCACCCAGCCTATGCTAATGGTCTTAAATATGATAAATACTACTTTAGTGATGTG
Organism: Sinotaia quadrata; assembly: GCA_028829895.1. NCBI lineage: Eukaryota > Metazoa > Mollusca > Gastropoda > Architaenioglossa > Viviparidae > Sinotaia > Sinotaia quadrata. Next base: position 18,627,753 of record CM054183.1, on the reverse strand, counting down.
TTTCACTTACACACACATCAGAAAAACACTACTTTAGTGATGTGTTTCTCTTACACACATCAGAATAACAATATCTTAATCATACGGTGTGATTCCTTACACATAGATAAAAAACTACTTTAGTGATGTGTTTCACTTACACACATCAGATAAATACTATTTTAGAGATGTGTTTCACTTACACAAATTGGATAAACATCTGTAGACTGTCACTCCACACCTCATTTCATATTTTATTTGACAATGTGTATATCTACAGGCGTACTCTTTTCACTTGACAATGTATATATCTACAGGCTTACTCTTTTCACTTGACCATGTGTATATCTACATTACTCTTTTCATTTTTCACAAGTCACTCTTAGCATCTTCTTCCTATCTTGAAGATTAATGTCACAAATGATTTGAAATAATTAAACATATATAACAGAATAACTACCTTTATGAAGAATTCTCTAAAATGTTGCTGTCTAACAGTCTAGTGACTTTATAAACTTTAACATAACTTTTAACACTTTAAGCATTCCTCACAATTTTGCTAATAACAGAACTGTAACATGGCAAAATGTTTCCTTTTAAAATTAAAACAAAATAATGAATGAACACATTATGATAAATTAGGACTTCACTTTATAGGATGGAACTAACAGTCATGATAAATAGTGATAATATAATTAATGATAGTATTAATGGAATAAAACATTTCAAGTCTTAAAAGTGTTTTCTCTTTCTGCTGATAAAGTACTTTGAGTGTGTGAGGATAGTTACTTTAACAAAGAATTCTCTACATTGCATTTTTGTGATTTTACATAAAACTTTTAATTGACTTTTAATGTGGCCAAGAGCTGCTTTTGTCACTTTGGAGATTAATCAGTTAATACATACATACATATATATATATATATATATATGCACACTGGTACATTCAAATTAAAAGCTGCATATATAATCGAACTGTTAGTATTTGGTCATTGTTACTGTTTCTCATGTTATATTACTTTTGAATATTTCATCTTCCTTCAGATAACCAACGTGGCCCATGGATGCTGAAGAATTTCTTTTTCTTAAATTTAAAGTACACATACTCATAAAATTAATAAAATAACTTCATTATTTTCTTCCATATCCAACAACCAAACAAAATACATGCACATATCTATAGCATTTTACAGCATTGATAAACCAGTTAAAGGATTGAACTGTAATCTAGAACATATGAATAGGACTAGTGATTCTTTAAATAGGATAAAGGATTGAAATGAAATCTCTAAAACATATGAATATAACTAGAGATTCTTTAAACAGGGAAAAAGGGTTGACCTGTAATCTCCATAATGTGAATAGAAGAAATAGCACATCTTTGAACAGATTAAAGAGTTGGACTGTAGTTTATGTGGACTAAAACTATTTTAAAACCAATCTCTCCAGAATGATTTTGAAATAAACAGAAGTAAAATATGAGGAGGGGGCGCTCTCTTCAAATATATAAAGCAAAATTGATAACACTAGAAGTAAAACCAAGTATTTTATGACCTAATGACATGCTTCATGTGCAAATATATTAAAAAAATATTATTCATTACAGTATTAATATTTTGCTCATTTTACTATAATATGCAAGAAAATAATATCAAAAACATACTTTATATCTTGGATTGTCTTTGGTTTGTAGTATGTAGGTCATTACTGTAAAGCTGAAATATTCATGAAAGAATGTTAAATAATTAAATGAAACACAACTTATTTTACTTTTGTCACTATTAAGTAAGAAAACAGTCTTCAAACTAATATTATTTGAACACTTTTAAAATGATTTTTAATGAAAACAAATATATCTTAAGGAATGAAAAAGCAAAATAAAAGTTTTTTTCTAAGCTCTTGGAAGGTACTTTTTTATGAAGTGAACTTCATGGTTGCTTGATTGTAAATTATCAAAAAGAATAGCAACATTACATGAAATAAGCATCAAATAAATCTACTTTCTCTTAGAAATTACTCTCTGCACTTAAACATTTTAAAAATGCTAAAAAATTAAATAGTATTTTAATGAATTTTTAAATATTTTTTTATTTAAAAAAAACAACAAACAAATGAATGAATAAATTGCCCTGTATTCTTTTACACTAAAGTTCTTTGATGTTCACTTGTTTCAGTCATAGTATATAACAACATTGAAAAAGTATGAGAATCTTTCATTTATATATAAAAACTGATAATGTTTTTTTCTTAAAATGATATAAGTATGACAATGACATTTTATTTAAGAAAATGCTTATAATACTTTTAAATGAGGTCAAGAGAAATTATATTTCAACAAACGTTTGAATTAAATAAAGAAAAGGATGAATTATTACCATCCAATTCAGCTTCATCCAGTCCATCAGTCTTGAGCCATCATCAGGAAAACTATATCTTTACTGACTTAAAGGAAAATATTATTTAAACATCAACAAATATTTGTATAACAAAATGTTAAATCTTATTCCTTTCATTAAAAAAAATAATCATATTTTTATGTAGACATGTCTTCTCTTTTGCTCCAATATTCTTTTAATAATTTGAAAAAAAATATGCTTCAAATTAATAACACTTTTTTTTCAAAAGAGAAAGAAAATATTTCTATATATATATTTGCAAGTGAAATACTTGGTTAAATAAACTAATAATACAAACCAAAATGAAAAATAATTTCTGACTCACATCTTTTTCAACAGCTGTATCCTTAAGGATACTGAGAATGTAATTCTGAGCACCATGGCAAAGTGGTACAATGAAAATACCAAGAAAAATTACTTTCAGTGAGATACACCAACCATACAGATAAAATGCAAACAATTCATCTTCACATTAAATGAAACTACATGTACTTTGCTGGCACCAACTTAACCTTGATCTATGGGATAGAATGTTGTTGATGGTTAGACACACACACTGTTAATAGATATGGCTGATGCACGGGTTGCACGTGTCCTAGCAAAATTTATAATTTGCACTCCCAGTTGTATTCTGTACCATCTATCCACTGATCCATCAAATATCCTGCCTACCAACAAAATTGCCTATTACCACCCATTCATCTGTTTTTATTTATCTGCTTGCTGTTTATTATATGATTTGTAAATCAATCTTTAAAAAATATATATTCTTAATATTAGATAAAATATTTCGATAATGCTATTTTTTAATAAGAAATATTTATTACCTTATTTAATTTAAGTATTTAAAAAATATATATACGCAAACACACACAGATTACATTTTGTTGGAATGTGTCCCTCGGATTTTTGCACCCTAGGCAACTGCCATGATTTATTTAATGGATGAGCCAGTCCTGCTAATACAAAATGTGCATACATGTGCACATCCATACACAAATAAATACTACTGATACCAAACACAGACACATATATACACTACTGATACCAAACACAGACACATATATACACTACTGATACCAAACACAGACACATATATACACTACTGATACCAAACACAGACACATATATACAGATACAGATGTCACCACAGAGGACATACATAAACTATCGATACAAAACACAAGTACACACATATACTTGGGTTGTCACCATGGAGACACAGGCAAACTACTGATACAAAAAATATAAGCACACATATATACACTTACCACCTATACAGTCACCCCATGCTCCACATGTACACCATGCTACACATGCCATGCTCTTCATGCTTACTTCTAAAAATAGTGCAGCATCAATCTGGGAAAGTGCATAAGTGCAACCATCATATGATGGCATACAGTTTGCACAAGATTGAATCACTGCTTTGAGCTTAAATCTGCTCATCACATTTACAATTAAATTGCAACATGTCCTACTTGCCTAGTTAGTATTTTTAGTTCAAAGTTAGTTCAACAGTTAGTGGGATTCTAATCAATATGTAAACATTTTATCAAAGTTAGTAGTTTTAGTTCAAAGTTAGTGGTGGGAGTAAACAATGTTAGTGGGATTCTAATTAATATGTTAATATTCTATCCATGTTAGTATTTTTAGTACAAAGTTAGTAGCAGGAGTAAACAATGTTAGTGGCATGCTGATTAATATGTTAGTATACTATCTTATCATAGAATATCATATTGCTCCCTTCAGGAGGCCTTTCGTGCTGGGGCAGTCATGTATTCCTTCTTGCTGCTGCTAGGTCCAATCTGCGGGTGAGCCCACCCTGACCATGAGGGTCATCGAGTGAAACTCCCAACATATACCTGGTAGGGTCTTCCCCTCTTCTGTATCCTAAGTGAAATATATCACCCTAGGTGAAGAGATCAGTAAAAAGACAGTTGTGGATGTCAACCTGGTTTGCCAGCTCATTCATGTGAACAGATTTCATTAGAGTGCAATGTGTGCAGTACAGCATACATAATCTTTAGGTACACAAGGAGGTGTGTGTGTCTGAGTGACCATGAGACAGACAGATACAAACACCATCCTCCAAATGTCTTCAGAGTGGAAGTCAGAATGTGTACATAAATGTTCCTATCCATTAATGAAGCATAATGCTTTATTTTATTTTACTGGAAAAAACTCAAAATCACTAATAATGGTTGTGTAGTAAAATACTGAAAAACAAAAATTCAAAATGTGTAGTGAATAGTTAATAACATATTCTTATGTTTCAGAAAATGATCACCAGTGTACATCTGTTATTCACCCATGTCTGAGCTAGTTTACTTTGTTCATAAGTAGTAATGGGCAGATTTACTACAATTGCATAAACATGTAACTGAAAATTGAACAAAGTGAAAATTAATAGGTCTTACAGGATCGTTCATACTAACAGGCTGCCATGAAGTCAAGATTACCATAATTCGAGAGTTGACTGTATTCAAGGGGCTGCCTATAATGTGCGTCATTCTTCTAGAGACAATTTTACACCCCTCCCTCACCCATGTCACATCTCATCACAAAGACTTGTACCATCTTCTAAAGAGATGTCACAAGTTTACTGACAAAAAAATCCCCTAAGTAAATGAAAATAATGATGAATATATTAAAACTGGTTTTTGCATGAATACATTTATACAAGTTATATGTAGAGTGACATAAAACTGTTTTCTGTATTCAATGAAATATGGATATCTAATAACATTTTATATCAATCAATCGTTCACTGTAACTGAATATTACATATAAACCAAATGGTGCAAGTGATTAAAGCAACGATAATAATATCATTCAAAGTTACAAAAAAACCCCACAAAATAGTAATAGTACAGCTTAATTTTAAGAAAAGACATTATATTAGCAAATGATTGCAAATATGCTAGCTATAATGTCCTGTTAGATGATGCACATTAAACAAAATCTTTAAATAGTAATAATATGCTAGCTATAATGTCCTGTTAGATGATGCACATTAAACAAAATCTTTAAATAGTAATAATATGCAAAATTGTAAATTTATTGTTTTTAAAGATCTGTCCATAGTTATCTGACCTAATTCACAGTTAAGGGAAAAGCACAAGATAACAACTACCTCAATTAAGGCTAATGCAACAGTAGAGATCTATTTATAGTCATCTGACCTAATTCACAGTTAAGGAAAAAGTACAAGATAACTACTACCTCAATTAAGGCTAATGTAACAGTAGAAATCTGAAGGCTTTAAAAAAAAAAAAAAATTTAAATCATTTTTACTTAGTCAATAATTATTTATAATTTATAGAATAAATCTTAGAATCAACACGAATGATTAGTTTTGAGCCGTAGCATTTGTTACACAATGCAAGAGCTTTGCTATATATGGAAAACATCAGTGCCGAGATATCACTTTCAGTCAATGGCCAGGTATGTTTGACCTCAACAAAAATAAATGTTTTTGATCAATCTCAATACAAAAAATAATGAAACATGGAAAATCTATACTATAATGTATTTATAGATGACATACACATCATAAGGCTATTATTGGTGGTGGAGTTTGTTATGGAGGTTGTGTTTAAATGCAATGCTCGGTATATTCTATAAAGCTAAAATGTCATTAGATTCATTTAAATGCAATGCTCAATATATTTCTATAAAGCTACAATGTCACTGTCGATTACATGTGTTTAAATACAATATTTAATATATTTATAAAAAACTAAAATGTCATTGTTGATTAGATGTGTTTAAATGCAATGCTCAATATATTTCTATAAAACTAAAATGTCATTATTGATTAGATGTATTTAAATATACAATATTCAATATATTTCTATAAAGTTAAAATGTCACTGTCGATTAGATGGGCACAAACCAAATGAACAAAAAGTAAATTATGGATTTTTAAAAAAAACAGAAATAAAAATCAGGCGGTGTCACAAATTCCTGACCCCCTTCCTCCCTTTTATCAGAACATTTGTACTTCCTCTTTTGCGTGGCAAGACATACTTTATGGACAACCCTAAAGAGAAATGAATCAGTATTATATTACACCAATTTTAAAATGATCAGGATAAATCCTTTCAAAATAACTTTAATTAATATTTCAATATTTCAACTAATATTTCAAAGCAAAAATAATTAAGCAAAAAACCCATCTATTTATTACTGTTAATGATGTGTAGTACATAAAAAGCTAATGATTATATTTACGATTGTTTTTAGAAAAGCTTATTGATCTGAAAAATAATTTAGAAGTAAAAGCTAACATAGCATCCATGTGAAAGCAATGATTTTGGGGTTTTGCAAATCTATGTTAAATCAGAAGCAAAAGAAATTATGTAAGTAAACATTTCATTAAGCTTATAAAAAAACATTTATAAAGGAAATATTAAAAATTTCTTAAGAAAAGAAATTTCAGAAATGAATCCTGATTCAGTGATAGTTGAGATCAACAATATTGTCAAACCCTTTGGATACCAAGCACATTATTTTAATTTGATGAATAACAACACAGGTGAAGTTTCATGGAAAAGTAATCAACTACATTGCTAAGATCATCGATAAATATTTATAAGCATTCCTTAATACCTGTCTTAGATAAAGTTCACCTTTTAGCCAATTGAAAAATACAAGAGATCTTGTCTCAGGAATATTTATGGGGTATACATATTGAGAAATAGCAGGAAGAGAGATTTTTTCTTCTCCAGAATATGTCAACAGACACAAATTTAAAATATAGCAGTCAAATACTGTCTCTTAATTGAAGTTCATTGACAGTTGTTCACAAGGTACAAAGGTGGTAGAAAACAGATTAACAGATTTGGTTTTCAGATGCTGAGAGTATACAAAATGACAATGTGACAAAAGAAGATGTAAATCTTGTTTCCAGAACATATTAAGGAAACTAAGTATCAACTAAAACAGATATTTTCAGGATGTACATGAAGCACTAAGGAAATGTCAAATGAAATATTGTCTCCAGATATACCTGAAGCACTAAGGAAATGTCAAGTGAAATATTGTCTCCAGATATACCTGAAGCACTAAGGAAATGTCAAGTGAAATATTGTCTCCAGATATAAATGAAGCACTAAGGAAATGTCAAATGAAAAACTGTCTCCAGATATAAATGAAGCACTAACAAAATATCATACGAAATGAAAGTCTTCAGATATAATGAAGTATTAGGAAGAGTATCAAATGAAATAGATAAATATTGTCTCCAGATATACATGAAGCACTGAGAAAGTATGAAATAGATAGTGTTTTCAGTTGTTCATGGATTACATTTGCTAAGAAAGCAGCCATTTCTTCATATAGAACTAAATAGTAAGAAAGTTTAAAGTATGAAATGGATAGTGTTTTCAGTTGTTCATGGATTACATTTGTTAAGAAAGCAGCAATTTCTTCATATAGAACTAAATATTAAGAAAGTTTAAAGTATGAAATAGATAGTGTTTCAGTTGTTCATGGATTACATTTGCTAAGAAAGCAGCAATTTCTTCGTATAGAACTAAATACATGTAGTAAGAAAGTCTAAAAGGATTTATTTGCTCCTCCAATGAAAACAGAACAAGCAGGCCTTACAGGCATATGTGTAGCCTATGTTCATGAAACACTAAAGAACCACACTGAACCCACACACAGCATGCCCATTAGATAGCTGGGTATGCTCACAGAACATTAAGAATATCAAATTATAAAAGAACAAATTGGTCTTGACACTAAATATAAGGGTATGTTTGTGGAAGACTGAGAACTATCAAACTAAACAAATATTTCATGTCAATAAATATATGGGTATGTTTATGGAAGACTGAGAACTATCAAACTAAACAAATATGTCTTGTCAATAAATATACTGGTATTTTCATGGAACACTAAGAAACAACAGATAAATAGGTCTTTATTATTATGCACAAAATCAAATTGTTGGACATTTGTTCTTAATGTTTTCTGTAATTTATAGTTACAATACCAGTCGGTGCTGTACTGCTGCCATCTCACTCTTACACATCACAAATGTACTGCTCACAAACTTACCAAATGTGAAAAGTACATTTTAAAATTTAAGTGTACTGTTAACAATATTACCATTTGTGAAAAGTACATTTTAAAACCTAAGTGTACTTTTCACAAACTTACCAATTGTGAAAAGTACATTTTAAAATGTATATAAAAAAAAACTTACCACTTCTTTTGTAATTAAATAAATTAACTTTATTTTAAATAAAATGTTTTGCTAAGCTGTTTACAGGTAAGTCCCAACTACAAATGGTTAAGGATTCAAACGTACTACAACTTAAATTTATTTTCTCACATAACAAGGTGCACAGTCTGTTTTACTGAATGAACTGTTTATTAATTCAGTGTAACCAAAGTTACACAAATGTTATTTTGAACATGAGAAAAATCTGAATTTGCACATAAAGTAACTCAGATTTGTTGTAATATAGATGTTTAACCTCATTTTTTTAGTGTGAAATTTGTGGGAATGTTTAATTATCTTATGGACTTTTCATTGCATGATTTACTAATTGTATTACTGTACTATTGTAAGAACACTGAAATATAGTCCTAAAACAAACAAAAATGAGAATGACTGATGAAAGAAATGAAAAGAATAAACATAAAAAGAAAACACACAAATGTGATGTTAAATAAAAAATTAGGAGAGCTTTTTAAAAATTATTTTATATGCATGAGATGTGAAAACTTGTTCTTTTATTCTTTTTTAAGTGTTCTTGTATAAATGTAAATGTAAGAAATTTTCTCTTCATCTTTTTAAAAAAAAATGATCTTATAGAGGCATAAAATATGAAAGCTTTATTCTTTCCTTTTTTAGCTTCTTTTATATGCATAAAGGTATGAATATTTACCTTTTTTTTTTTTAATTTTTCTTATATACACAAAAAGATATGAAAGATTTTCCTTTTTAAAGAAACCTTCTCATGTATGCATCAATATATGAAACCTTTTATAGGATTAAAGGTATGCATAATGGTATTAAAACACTTCCTTTTTCTAATCCTAATCTGGTATGTTAACCGCACCTAGTTCTCACTAATTTTGTAGACTGGTAGATAAAAGAGTACTCACAGAGCCCAGGCTTAGTACTCCACCAAGTCTTTACCTGGGTGGTACACATGCCCAGGTTGTGGTACTGTTTCTGTTTAGTTCATATCTCTTTTGTTTCTTGAAGTGTCTTTGACTTTTGTTTTGACCAGTGCTATTTGATTCTTTGTGAGGTAGTAGTGGTGAGAATGACAATTTGTAAAGAGGTATCAGTTTAGATCATCTAACTAGCCGGTGTCATCTCACATTTGGTGGCTAGTGGAATCTTCCGTATAATATGTCCAAAGTAACTTCCTTCTCAGGCAGCTCTTGTTCATCTGTCTGGAAGTACTTATGGAAATTAGCCTCTCTGTTTGCAAGTAGAGATGATAGTTACACATTTCAGTCAAATAGTTTACAGCATTTTTCTTGTCATTTTTCCAGGCTCTAGACACTAGCTCTGTCAAGGCACCACTGATTTTCTCAATCTTCATGGGTGGCTAGAGATGGACATTCACTTTGCGGTTGAAAGTAAAAGTGAACATTTTATGTGCGGTCACATCTTCACCTAGCTCTGTGCATCATGCATGCTCAACTTATCTGGCATGAGCAGGGCTGGTTGGTTCCCTCCCCCTCTTTGAGCTTGGTGCTGTTTAAAAGACAATAGGTAGGGTGTACACATGAGATCCTGTCACTTGGGGAGTTTTTGTCTGGTCCTGAAAAGGACCAAGACTGGTTGGTAATCCTTCCCCAAGTGGTTGTCCATTTTCTTCTTGCCAAGATGACTCAAAGGCTAGAAAAAGGACCAAAGGCTGACTGTTCATTCAAGGGGATGCAATAAATCTGAATTAAAGTTTTCCTCTGTCTTGTACCAAAACTTGTCTTTCTTGGTTTACCATTTTATATATGCATAATGGTACCAAAGTTCATCTTTCTTGTTTAACATTTTTTACGTATGCATAATGGTACCAAAATTTGTTTTTCTTTAAAATCGACTTTCTTTATGTAGGAATAAAGGAAGGGAAGTGTTTCTTTCAGCTTTTCTTTTCAGTTTTCTTTCATAGGCATAAGGGTATGAGAGATTTTCATTTCTTCAGCTTTCATATATTGGCATAGTAAAGGTATACAAGCTTTTCCTTTCAAATTTATTTTAGCTTTTGTACAAAAGCATAATGAAAGCAGGAGTCTTTTCTTTTAGATTTTATATTTTAGTTTTCATATACAAGCATAGTTAAAGATTTCCATTTGGACTTCTTTTCTTGACTTTTCATACACAGGAATAATGATGGTATGAAAACATTTCCATTTTTTTTCATATATATAAAGCTTTCATATATAGGCCTAATAATGGATGAAAAAATTTGATTATCTTTTATTTAGCTTTCACATCTTGGCATATTAATGATATGAAAGGTTTTCTATTTAAAAAAAAAAAAAACTTTCATAAATAGGTATATTAATAAAGGTGCTGAAAGTTTTTTTTTTTTTTTTTAGCTTTCATAAATAAGCATATTAATGGTGTAAAAGATTTTCTATTTTTTTAATTGCTTTCATAAATAGATATCTTAAATGTATGAAAGCTTTACATTTTTCTTTCTCTTTCATACATAGTCATAATAAAAGTACAAAAGCTTTTCCATATTTTGTTAGTAGTTTTCATGCACAGGCATGATAATTTTTTCGTTTCCATAGAGGGGCACATTAACAGTTATATTTTAAGCTTTCCAAAATACAAAGTAATGATAAATGATTCTTCTAAACAGAAAATAGAGATGTTTATTATCTAGTGTCCAACTTCCTATTATAAGAACTGATATAGCACCACATTATCTAAGCAACAACTGCATACCTAAGTTTTACATGGGAACTATATTGAAAATTCCATTTCAAAGATACTGCTATCAGTTTTACATAGGAACTATGCTTTGAGCAAATTCCAGACTACACATCTTTCAAGTTGATTAAGGAATTACTTTGATAATAATAAAAAAAATTGTTATTTCAAATTTGATTGGCACAGTTTTCAACCGTGTTTATCAAATACAATTTAAATGTAAATTTTTCAAACTATGAAATCAAATTAAAATGGTAATAATGGTAATGGTAATAATGTTAAGGTAAAATAACAGTCAGTACAGTGAAGACAGAACGCCAATGGGCATAGAAAATATTTTAAAGTAACAAAAACACTAAGAAAAAATATTTATAGTACCAGGCATATGAAAACATGTTATGCAAGATTTAATGAAATGAGGTAATTACAATGTTTCCTTTGTATTGTGTTTGTTGGAAACAAAATATGTATGTATGGCATTACAAATTTAATTTTATTATCTATGCTTCAGTGAATGGTACTATTGGTAGAAAATGCAAGGTATTCAATGCTAGAAAATAAAAATGAGCCGAAGATGTTGAGGATGCTGAACATGATGTTCGAAGTTAAAAAGTAGAAGGGACCACAGGTATTCTCTGAATAATGGCAATCGAAGTAAGGAAACAGAAAAGACCACAGGTATTCATTGCAAAGAAGAAGATCAATTACGGAAACAGATAAGACCATTGATACCAGTATTCTTTGTGTAAGACATGAAGGTCTTTACACATGAAGGAAACAGATAAGACCATTGATACCAGTATTCTTTGTGTAAGACATGAAGGTCTTTACACATGAAGGAAACAGATAAGACCATTGATACCAGTATTCTTTGTGTAAAGACATGAAGGTCTTTTACTAGTATTCTTTGTGTAAAGATATTAAAACAAGAAAGATCAAGTTCAAGTATTCTTGAGGTGAATGAAACAGAAAAGATTGTAGGTATTTTTGTGTAAAAGCATGAAGTTCAATGCTCGAAACAGAAAAGACCACTAGATTTTAATGTAAAGACATGAAGTTCAATGCTTGAAACAGAAAAGACCACTAGATTTTAATGTAAAGACATGGTTCAATACTCGAAACAGAAAAGACCACTAGATTTTAAAGACATGAAGTTCAATATTAGGAAATAGGAATTAGAAAAATACCTCAGATATTTTGATGAAGAGTTATGAAGTTCATTGTTATGAAATAAGAAAAAACCATAATTATTCTTTCTTTCAAGGTAAGAAGTTCAATACTAGAAAGGAGAAAAAGGGATATATTTTTGAATAAAGGCATTAGGTTCAGAATTGGGAAATAAAAAGACAATGTGCTTGGTGTGAAGGTAATAAGTCCAAAGGTGGGAAATAGAAAAGACCACTTTTTCATGAGAAATGAAGTTTATTTAATACTGAGAAATAGAAAAGACCACTATTTCATGAGAAGTCATGAAGTTTATTTAATACTGAGGAACAGAAAAGACCACTATTTCATGAGAAGTCATGAAGTTTATTTAATACACTGCACTGAGAAATAGAAAAGACCACTATTTCCAATAATCTTGATGAGAAGTCATGAAGTTTATTTAATACTGAGAAACAGAAAAGACCACTATTTCCAATATTCTTGATGAGAAGTCATGAAGTTTATTTAATAATGAGAAATAGAAAAGACCACTATTTCATGAGAAGTCATGAAGTTTATTTAATACTGAGAAATAGAAAAAACCCACAGTTATTCCTGGTTTCTAGGCATGAAGTCCATTGCTGTGATATCAAAATGAGCATTGATTCCAATATTCTTTTGATGTAAAAGCATGAAATTCAAAGCAGAAAAACAAAAAAGAACTTGGGGTAAAGGCATTTAGTTCCATTGTGATAATACAATATAATCTTTTTTGCTTCTGTGATTTGTTTATTATGATAGTTGTGACCTGTTTGTTTCCTAGAAATGAACAATAATAGGCTATAAAAGATTCCTGAATGCATGTTCATTACAAGAGCCATGTACTCTCTTAGCAATATCCCCTCCCATACATTTATAAATAAAACAACCTCAAACATATATATAAGGAAAGGGTTAAAAGCAGTATTGAGGAATGTCTATAATCAACCTATGGGATGAACCCTTACAACTTTTAGTTGTTTGCAACAAAGTATTAGTTTGTCTTGATTAAACTAAGACATTTGATAAATTTAGGTGGTTAAAATGGTCTAATTGGGTCTGATGGTATAGGAGTAAATACATTTATAGATACACAAAAGAGCCACAAAATTCAAACTTATGGGACACCTACAGACTGGAAGGCTACAGTTGAGAAAAATTTTTAAAATCCCAAAGCAGTGAGTACTGAGGGTTTACTTTATGTACACATTACAAGTTTTTATAGCGGTTATATAAAAGTCAGTATACTTTACAAGCGTCTAAATTTCAAGATTTTAGAGCAGTTATATTAAAGTCAGTACACTTTACAAGTTTTTATAGCAGTTATATTAAAGCCAGCACAAAACAATATATACATATATACTTGCAAAATTACAAAAATCTATTTTAAAATCTCCACAAACAAATATATTATATACAACTAAAATCTAGATGTATAATAATATTGTTACGTTGGTGGGTTTCGGCAGGATAAACACAAAAAAAACTACTTTACAGATTTTGATCAGGCTTTTACAGATGTATACCTTAGTTCCTTAGAATCAAGACAGGATATAAAATTCATTATACTGTCCCATAAGGGTGTTCACCAGTAACCCTAAAACTATAAAAACAGTCTAATGCATAAGGGTGTTCACCAGTAATCCTAAAACTATAAAAACAGTCTAATGCATAAGGGTGTTCACCAGTAATCCTAAAAACTATAAAAACAATATAATGCAGAAAGGAGCTCAACAGTAAAAGTGATCGCTGTGACCTCCATGCACTGTGGATGATTTCTTTCACTCATATTGCATTTTTCATTCTGGGCTTTAGAGTTCTGATTAGTAAGTATTGTATTTTGGATTTGTTTGGGTTACATTATTACCTGGTTAGCTCTTATTTTTGCAATGCCTCCCTGAAAGAGATCAAATCTTAATTCAGTCTTGGCGAATGTTACAAGAAGCCTACTTATGTGGCTCACAGAAAACCAAAACAGGTTATAAAATATTGTTACTTTAAAGCTACATGTTCTGAAAATTGACATTTATAAAAGTAAAGCTGATGACTTATCTGTCTAGTAAGAAAAACTTCCACTCTGAAAACACACAAAAATGTAATACTTGTTAGTCTCAAATGGTGGCACTTTAAAAATCATCAAAATAGAAATGGAATGTAAATGCATTAGATATGTTGATGAAATAACAATTGTAATATAGATAAATTAAATGATGATTTCCTTAACTTTTAGTGAGTTTTGATTAAATGATTCCTTCAAAATGCTGTTTATTGTGAAATGAATTTTTAAGTTCAAAATGGATGACAGATTAAATATAAATGAGATTTAAGTGCAGTCTGTATAAAAGTAGATTTAACTTACGAAAATTATGGATAGTTTAAAAGCAGACTTTCATAACTCATAAATCAAACAATATTTCATTTTATTTATTTCAATTTAATTTTTAAAAATCCTCCCATAAGTAAATCTCATCTTTCATTAAGAATTTTATTTTTATTTTTGTACTTTTGTAAATTAAAAAAGATTGTTCACCTTATGAAAAATCCTCCCACATGTAAATCATCATGTTTTTTTTTATATTTTATAAAATAATATTTTATTATTTAAAGTTTTATTCAATTTTTCAACATTTTTCAATTTACAATTTATAACTTTAAGGATATGTTAATATTGTCAAACAGAATTTCATAACTTGTGTAATCAAACTATGTTGTATTTTATATACTTTCTTTTATTAAAAGAAATCCTCCCAGAAGAGATTACTCTGTTTTTTATTTTATGACTTTCAATCATTTTATTTTATAATTAATTTTTAATTGTTGTATTTAAGGCATTATTAAATAAATATAATTAAATGATAAGACAAAAATAAAGTTTAATTGCCTAAGTTACGACATCTGCTTTGATAAAAAAAAAAATCCTGAAAGTTACAGTTTTTGTTCTTAATGTGGAATTGATTTTAAATCCAGATATATAAGAATATGATAAATAATTCTTTTATACTTCCTGAAAATAAAAATGAGATATTTTGGTTCCACCTTTTGAGAGTAACCTATACACAAATAAAATCTTAAAGCACTTTCCTTTGTTAAACAGACTTGCCTACCACACTCCTCAGCAGACCATAAGATCAATGATCCAAAACAACTCCCTTTTTTGCTAGGGCATAGATAATTATTCTTTCTGTGATATTCTGATCAGTATTTTTGTTCATAGCACTTTTTTCACTTGATTTATTTCTGAAAGTCTTTCTAACTCTTCTTTGATGTCAACAATTTTGCACTCTGTCCACCATCTTTTCCACAAAGAGATGATATATGGACGTTTTGTTGGCACTTAGTTTCGGAGATGGTCTATGATGTACTACTTAAAAATTAATGCATGTTAGCTAACCTGGACTCTGATTCATCACTAATCCTATCCCTGAACATACTAATAACTTGTTTTAATGCATTTAATTCAATGGATGAAATCTGTTATGAATACTATAGTAATAATGGATGATATGGCAATGCTCCAATTTGAAATCAGTGACAACCACCAAAACATCCAGGCACACTTCACTTCTGAACATTTCTTTTTGACAGATATGATTGGTTAGCTGGAGATAATTAAGCTTAATTAATTGCTTCTTAAATTAAGAAGCAAATTACCAATGATTATTTTTGTATCTTTGGCTGGTAAATTGTTATATTATGGTGTCCTCTATATTATATAAAATTATCAATTGACTATCATTCACTGACGCTGGCAGCCGGCCAACACATAGGATGATTGTATACAAGACAAGCAGGTTTTTCATCCTGTTATACCTGATCAGAAAATTATCAAAATTGAAAGCGGAAAATCACTTCCGTAAGCAGAAGAGCAGAAGATTAGAAGTAAGACCAGTAGATTCTTCTGCTCAAAGTGGAAGGTAGGCAGGTCTGGTAAAATTAAACTGGTGCCTTGATATAATGCAGTCCTTGGGGTCTAAAAATTTCAACTGCATTGTATATGAGGTCCATTATAAAGAGGGATCTTTTCTGTCACACATGAACAATCCATGTCACATGGTGGCTACTGTTGCTCAACATATGGTTCACCCTACTTCACCTCATGTACTTTAAGCCATGTCATTTAAGAATATGTAAATACAGTACTGTTGGACTAAATTAGAAAATTGTGTATATAAACTTTTTTTAGCATTAATAAAACATGCAGTCTCTTGCATGAAGACATGAAAGTTTATTCACTCATTGAAAATGATGTGATGGACATTTGTTTCATTCCTTCTCTTTAGCTAAGTTGATTATAGACTGCAATTGAAGAATTTCTGATATCTACCTCCTGGGTTTCTAGTCACCGCAACCCCAAAATGTCTGTTAATTCTGTTGAGACAGTGCAAGGATGGGTTTGAAGATTTTCAAAACAACAGTGATCATTGTTAAGCTGTGTTTACGAAGTGGCAAGTATATGTACAAAGTACTTAACACTTATATTGTATAATGATCATTGTTAAGCTGTGTTTACAAAGTGACAAGTACATCTACAAAGTACTGAACACTTATATTGTATAATGATCATTGTTAAGCTGTGTTTACAAAGTGACAAGTACATCTACAAAGTACTTAACACTTATATTGTATAATGATCATTGTTAAGCTGTGTTTACAAAGTGACAAGTACATCTACAAAGTACTTAACACTTATACTGTATAATGATCATTGTTAAGCTGTGTTTACAAAGTGACAAGTACATCTACAAAGTATTTAACACTTATACTGTATAATGATCATTGTTAAGCTGTGTTTACAAAGTGACAAGTACATCTACAAAGTACTGAACACTTATATTGTATAATGATCATTGTTAAGCTGTGTTTACAAAGTGACAAGTACATCTACAAAGTACTTAACACTTATACTGTATAATGATCATTGTTAAGCTGTGTTTACAAAGTGACAAGTACATCTACAAAGTACTTAACACTTATACTGTATAATGATCATTGTTAAGCTGTTTACAAAGTGACAAGTACATGTACAAAGTACTTAATACTTATACTGTATCAAATTTATGCATGGTTGGCAAAACATTTGCAAATTGAGCCAATTGATTTGATACAGTGGTGTTAACTATGTGCATGTAATTTAAAGAGGCTGGATGGTAAAAAAAAAAAAGATGGGGTCCACAATATATCAAGGCACCAGTGATTGTATGTTGCACTACAAAATAATACACCCAGCTGAAATCTGTTCACAAGAAAGAAACTGATCAAACACGGGCCATTTATCAAATGACCTGTCCAGCCAATAACTTAGTTTGACTGACATGTTGATATCCCAACTGTCTAGTTACTGAACCTCCTCAGGCGAGTGAGACATTTCAGAAAGGAGACAGAAAAAAAGAAGACAAAAAGAAAAATTTCCTACCAGGTATGTGTTGGGTGATCCACTTGATGACCCTCTGGCCACGTGGGTTCACCAACAGATTGGCCCAGCTGGCAGCAAGAGGAAATACACCTGCCCTCCAGCATGTCCAGGCCCCTTAGGGTAGTTATAATTACAATTAATTCACAACTACCCCGATCCACATGCACACATATTCACCGACTTGCATGCATTTACATTCACACACACACACACACACACACACACACACACACACACACACACACACACACACACACACACACACACACACACACACACACACACACACTAATTCACATGCATTCACACATTCACTTATATGCATACAACGAACATAACACCACCACCATGCACATGACATTCACCGTACTACACAACCCCACACCATACTCATGTCTTAACTACTGTACGAATGAAATTAATACCCCGACATCATGCACATGACATTCACTGTACTACATAACCCCACACCATACTCATGCCTTAACTATGAATGAAATTAATACCCTGACCCCTTGCCATGCCCATGACATTCACCATACTACACAACCACACACCATACTTGCGTCTTAACTATGAATGAAATTAATACCCTGATCCCTTGCCATGCTGCACAGAAATAAATTCTTTGCACCCTTAATGGCATGGCTGAAGAATGGGATGGTCACAGTCTGTAAATATCTTAGACTTCACAATTGTCATTTTTCTCTTACAAATGGCTGGATGAACCTACACACTTCATTCAAACATCATTCACACTTCATTCAAATATTACTCACACTTCATTCAAATATCACTCACACTTCATTCAAACAGCATTCCAAATTCATTCCCACTTCATTCCAACATCATTCACACTTCATTCCAACATCATTCACACTTCATTCAAATATCACTCACACTTCATTCAAACAGCATTCACTTCATTCAAGTATCATTCACACTTCATTCAAACAGCATTCACTTCATTCAAATATCATTCATACTTCATTCCAACATCATTCATACTTCATTCCAACATCATTCACACTTCATTCCAACATCATTCACACTTCATTCAAACATCATTCACACTTCATTCAAATATCACTCACACTTCATTCAAACAGCATTCCAACATCATTCACACACGTGGACCACCTGCCAAGCATGCTCCTACATCAAGTGCACAAAAGCCAAAATGTTGTGCAATGTTATGCAGTCCACACATACATAACATTACACATTTTAAGGGGACAGTCTGGCATTAATGATCAAATGCACACTTTATACAAGTCTGACAACTGACCTTTCTTAAAAGAATGAAAATGTAGGTCCCAGCTACATAAATGATCATATTGTTGAATTGTTTAACAAACAGCACAATAAGTGTGCTGGGTCAGATTGTCCCATGTTCTCTTATCATGAGACTTGGTGTGCATTTGGGAGCATTTCTCTTACATGCCCCTGCTAGTTTTAGATTCTAGTGTGCACTCAGGGCATAAATGCCACTTATTCTGACTTAATCCTAACCAATAGCATGTTTCCCTTACACATGCTTGCAATTTGAACTAGCCTACTTTAAATGCCAATGACTGAGATATTTTCTGCAATGAGACATGTTTCCATTACACATGTTCTACTCTCAGTATGGCATTAAAAATATCTAAGTGACTCAAGACAATTCACAACCAGAGTTGCTCACTGTCTTGTGCATGCAAGATAGGTCATTCAATTTTAAATACATCAACAATCTTTGATTTTTCCTATACAATGAAAAGTGTTTAGTTTAATTTGGTGAAGAAATGGTTGCCCCCTCAATTACATACGCATACCCCAGCCAACAACTCTTCAGACACAGTGTGGATGCTTTGCCGGCTCTCCCTATCCACCAGGGCTATAGGACCTTTGCACCTAGCATTCGTAGCCTCCTAGCTAGGAGTCCTAGCGTGAATAGAGGGCCGGTCACTCGGACTAGTCCGCCCCTTTGTCAGTGCATCCAAGCTGAAGGCCTTATATGGGTAAGGTAGAAACGTCACAGGTTCAAGGATGACAAGAGCCTAAATTGAAGTTATAAACAAGATGCATTTCAATTTCTTACAAGAGCAATATCAATAATTATTGATATTATAATAAACCAAAAATCAATCTGCTTTACAGTAATATTTCCCAGTACAAGTGAACAATGCTTGTTTAATATGTTAAACTTCCTCAAATCACCAAGAATAATGTTTATTAGTTAGAAGATGAATTCTACAGAAGCTACAATAATTGATTTCACCCAACATATGGTTACAAGCTACAGCAGCTCAAACAATGTCTCCAAATATAGATTTGAAATGTAAATATGATATTCTTTTATGAAACAGTTATAAATGTATATCTCTCAGTTATTTCAATAAAAACAAAGCAAAAATAAATGCATCTGAAAATCATATAAATGAAAATTCTACAGTGGAAGAAGTGCACACATCTCACATGAATTTATCACTAGAGATACTTGAATTTTAAATACACTGGTTCTAATTCTCAAGTATAAGTGTGATTTTAGTGTTTCAATTATCCCTTACTTATTCATTCCTTAGACACTAATCAACATTTAGCATTAATCAAAATTTATTTGCCTAGAATTTTCAATACTATAACTTGAGAATTAATAATCTAAATTACTCTTACAAATTACTGCATATTAGGAAATGTTTAATTATATGAATTATAAAGGTTTTTGGTTGTTGTGTGTCTATGATTTGTAGAATCTGTTGATTAACAGTTTTATATCTTATTCTTTCATAACTATTTACTGGTCCTAGGTACTCAACAAGCTAAAATCTTATATATATATTTTTTTAATTAAGCAATTCCTGCACTGCAGTACTGGAACAGATCACTGTTTCTTTAGTGGAAATATTTGGTTTGTATTTGGGAGACAAACAGTACAAACAATGCCTAAATTGAAACATTAAAATCACACTTATACATGGGGCCAAACAGTACAAAAATACCTAAATTTAAACAACTAAAATCACACTTATACATGGGGGCCAAAGAGTAAAAAAAACCCCTAAATTTAAACACTAAATCACACTTGTACTTGGGGGCCAAAACAGTACAAAAAAATACCTAAATTTAAACACTAAAATCACACTTGTACTTGGGGCCAAAAAGTACAAAAAATACCTAAATTTAAACAATAAAATCACACTTATACTTGGGGGCCAAACAGTACAAAAAATACCTAAATTTAAACACTAAATCACACTTATACTTGGGGGCCAAACAGTACAGAGAAAATACAGATTTAAAACTAGAATCACATTCAGCACAGTAAGACACATAGGCATCTACTTTCAAGTAAACTAAATGATGGTTTACTAATTAGTAGAAGTTAACGTCTACTTTCAAGTAAACTAAATGATGGTTTACTAATTAGCAGAAGTTAACATATACTTTCAAGAGCATGCATAAGTAAGCACACACCAAACACACCCAGAAATCATTATAACAATTCATAATTCTGGAATGTTAATGCATATAATTATAAATATCACATTTCTGAACTGTACTGTACATTTAATATAAAATGTAAGAAAATGTATTAAAGACATTTATCTCTAATAATATAAGTAGGAATATATAATAAGTAGCAATAGTAATACATGTACTAATAGCTTAACTGTTATCTTTTCACAGGAAATGTTCATATTTCAAATGAAAATTTATGACTCAATATACAAATAAAGTAAGAAATTATAAAATGTTAGTAAAACTGCACACACATAAATCATAGTTGTCAAATATAAATATAAAATTATAAATATATAATTTTTAATGTACTTTGCTAATATAATAATAATTACAATTAATTTAACTTTATGTAGTTTACACCAACCGATTTACCAGCACTCATTTGACCACTGCCATATCTTCTTCACTTGACATCATAATGATGTCAAGTATTTAACCAATCAATAAGCCAATGCTACACATACTCCCCCTCCCTCCACCACACACATGTGCTTTATCACCATACTTGAGCTGACAATATTTTAAATTATAAATAAATAAGTATGCAAGTTATTAATTCCTTTTTATTGATATCATTTCATTACTGAATAAATTACAAAAATATTCAGAATTAGGATATGAAGATTTGTTACTTGCAACACTTAAATAATAAAAACTGGCAACCTACAGGCAGTTAGTCGTTTAACTTCCACCCCAACCATTAGAGAAATAATATGTTGTTCCTCTGTTGTCAAATAGTGTATAAATACACTTTTGATTTGGTTTTCTTGTGAAAATGTATTTAAGAGCGGTAAATGATAAAAACAGGCCTAACATTGTAATTAAAAATATTGCACAAACTCAAGAAGCACACTTCTGCTAAAATTATTTCAATCTAATCAATAAGCAATAAAACTATACAATTGTGCATTATAACATTGTCATTGTGCAAAAAATAACCTGCCCACCTATCAATGTTTATAAAGAAAGAAAATATAGGCAGGCGTCATTTTCAGTTAAATTTCAACTGTTTCTTTAAATTTAACATTGTTTTGGGAAGAAATTTTGTATTGCATTTGGCTCTATTTAACAGGTTTGTGGTTTGTGTCAGTCAAAACTTAAATGTTTCAATGAGTTACATGTGAAACGTAATTAATTTTTTGCAAGAGAGAGAGAGGGAGAGGGAGAGCAGTGCGTGTGACATAAATCTCGAACTACAATATTGATACTAGAACTGTTTAATAACGTTTTTATGCTAAATTGTATGGCAGTAGTCCCCAAACCAGTGTATGACAGTGATTTTAACACAATTCAAAATTTTCTGGAGCAATTTGAAAAGAAAACATTATATTGCTTTAGTTTATAGTCTACTTACCATTCCTTTGGGCAACGAGGATATTGGTCAGGATACGGGTTATATACTAGGCTTTTTGTATCTTTAACCAAACAGGTCATAATTCAGAACACATTTTCGCGCTTGACGCCTTTAAGGTTTAATCATTCAATTACGTCTTCAGTCCTACAAAATGACACACACACACCAAATTCGTCCACAGTCCAACCATTCCTTACTAGTTAAGATGATGACAAACTGCACTTTTGACAATGACATTTTTTTTTGGTGATTATATCGGTTGATAAATCAGTCTCAAATTACTCACTCACACATTCTACGATTTATTAGACCCTGTATTTTTATTTTCACTTTTGAAAATAAACAGTCGATCTAAAATGCATAATTTAAAGGAAACTAAGGGTTCAAACTTCAAACGAGAGGATTCAATTGAGGAGAGGTGACCAGGTCAGCTAGAAGATATATGTGAGCACATTACTGATGCGATATTGGAAAGAGCCATCCATATACTGTTCTTTTATCTTTCAGATGTAGATCAGCGCTTATAAAGTAACATTAATTTAGGCACGTTATGAGAGTCATCCATGTACTTTTTATCTTTCAGATGTAGATCAGCGCTTATAAAGTAACATTAATTTAGACACGTTATGAGAGCCATACCACAAGATGGTTGTGTAGGATCTAGATGCGTTGCAAATCAGATCTAGATGAGGGGCCAAAAATGTCGATGAAGAGAAGGTCCAAATGCATAAGATGTCCATATGCAAAATGACAGGTTTTAAAAAATGCAAATTGAGACAAGCAAGCCAATCCTTCTCTGCAATAACATACAAGTTGTTATAAATTATTAACTAATATTTTTCAGTATTAAATTTGAATCTTTCCTTCCCTAAATAGCTTTAAGAACTCCATGGCTTCCATGCTGCATCAGCAAAATCTCGAACTAAAGACTCACATTGCTTTGATTACAGCTCTATATTCTCACTTATCTTTCATACTGTTTATAATCATATGTAACCGACAGATCTATTTTTACTTCCCCTTATTATATTGTTAGATCACTTGTGTTGGCATCGCTTACTTACGTATTATATGTCGTTAGTTTGCCCCCTTGTTTTAATATTCCTTGCTGTATGTTTCAAGAGACTCAGAGATTTATTCTGGTCTGTCACCTACTTTTAATATTTCTGGCTGTATGTTTCAGGAAGCTCTGAGATTTATTCTGGTCTGTCACCTTATTTTAATATTCATTGCTGCATGTTTCAGGAGGCTCTGAGATTTATTTCAGTTTGTCACTCTTCTGTCCTGTTCTACTTATCTTTCATTTTTTCCAAAATATGTGACCAGCCAGAAGATACTTCTTGGAATTAGCCTGTGGTTACGGAAAGCCCAGGGTAGTGGAGAATTAATATCATGGCCATCTCCCAACAAAAAGTGGAATAAAATCTTTTCATATGATTAAGATGATAAAACCGCACTTGTAAAAAACTATTTCTACAAGTTAGTTTTGGAAATCTCACACACTTGTTTTAAGCTTTCTGTTTTTATTAAAGAGTTTCACACATGGAAATGGAATGACAATGGAGAGTTCAATTGCATATATTGCCAAACTTAATTTGAATCATTGATTCAATTCATTTGAATCATTCGAAGCTCCAAAACGAAACAAATTATTAAGTGTATATAACTCACTGCATTCAGACTGTCTATTCTGAACTTTGTCCAATTTTGCCAAAGAGAGAAGATTCATATTCAGAATAGAATGTGCAGAGAGCAGAAACTATTGTGTCCAAAAGCGTTTCTTATTCTGAATTATGATCTGTTTCGCTACAGATAACCAGACGCTAGCATTTTCACGCGGTTACAGTTGCCTCCCCCCCCCACCCCCAAAGTGACTGCTCTGCACGTGCAACTCGACTTCGCTCGGTGAAACACTGAACAATGTCAATGTTCGGTTCGACTGCGCTGTACAACACGAAACGGGGACAAAATACTATGTACAGCTGTGATAGTTTGTGTGTATGTGTGTGTGTGTGTGTGTGTGTGTTTATTTGCCAGTGTGAGATATACAGGAAGAGAGTGTATATAGAACTTCAGAAATGCAAGCATAGGATGATGACAAAATGACAATTATATATAATTAGTCTCTGACAGTTTGTATAGGGTGTATATATTTAATTGTGTGTGTGTGTGTGTCTGAGAGAGAGTACTTTATATCAATAGAAATACAAGCATACAATAAATATGTATTTACTTTGGTGAGGTTGCAATGTGTGTATATGTTCCTAAGCGACTCTGTGTGTGTGTGTGTGTGTGTGTGTGTGTGTGTGTGTGTGTGTGTGTGTGCGCTTGCGCGCGCGCGCGACGCGCTTGTATGTGTGTCAGAGAGAGAGAGAGAGAGAGTGTGTGTTGGAGATAGAGATAAAAAGTGTACAATACAGCAGTAGATATAGAAACATATGTTAACTGGTAAACGTGTGTGTGTGTGTGTGTGTGTGTGTGTGTGTGTGTGTGTGTGTGTGTGTGTGTGTGTGTGTGTGTGTGTGTGTGTGTGAAAGAAAGAGAGCATACATTGCAGAAAGTAGTGGATCGGAACTACTAAATATTTAATTTATTAAGTCCCTTATGACACAGAAAATTAACTTTGAATTGGTTCGTTAGAGCTCCCACCCCCACTATTACTAATCGACAACAATTACGTAAACGAGATAGCACAAGCACTACATAAAGTGAAGATGATAAAGAATTTTTAAAAAATGAATGAAAATTAATAAAAGTTTATCAATAAAAAAAGAAATTAATTAATTATTAATCAACAATATCATAGGATATTAGCCTCAAATCCTAACGAGATTTATATTTCTTCAACAGTTTGATGATTGTTCCAATAGAGCATTTGTTTTTCTACAACGTTCAATTTTCATTTTGAGTGGAATAACAATATAGTCCTATCTCTGTCTCTTTTGTTCATAAATTAACGAACAATCACTCTGCTGGGTGCACAGCAACGAGCAGGGGAGTAAGAAATGCTTCGTATGCAAACTGCAGTTATGAGAATTGCATCCCTTCATACTGGAATTTCCTGGTATTGTTTCTTTTTCACAAGTACTTGATTATTTTATATCAAATCATTTCCTTGGAAATACCCAACTGGACACTAGCTGCATAAACATTTCAGCAGCTCCACTCTTTAGTCGTTTCTCTATGATGCTTTTAAACCATACCAGTCACGGCCTACAGATATAAATTTCTTTATAATGAAATTAAAACCCTAGCTAGTCACCGCCCACTGAAAAAAATCTTTATGATGCAATTAAAATCTAGCCAGTCATGCCTACTGACATAAATTTCTTTATTGATGTAATTAAAACCTAGTAGTCATGCCTACTGACATAAATTTCTTTATGCTGCAATTAAAACCTAGTAGTCATGCCTACTGATATAAATTTCTTTATTGATGTAATTAAAACCTAGTAGTCATGCCTACTGATATAAATTTCTTTATTGATGTAATTAAAACCTAGTAGTCATGTTTACTAAAAGAAATTTCAAGTTATAAATGTTGAAGCATACTGTGACGGCAATGCCACTTAGTTCATGGATATTATTATTATTAATTAACCATCCAAAACTAATTACAAGTGATGAGAATCTTCATTTATTTTATTAATAATCCTCCAGCAGACACCACTCGTTTATCTCACACTTGGCGGATATTTTGGTGTTGTAAACGTTTTCTCTCTTCCACAACATTACGATAAACGTTGTGGTCACACAATACTCCCTAGGTGGAAACCGTCATACTAAAGGAGAAGACAAATCCGTCTTTAGTCTATATTTGGCGAGCCCCCGTCCACCCACTTTCTTCTCCTACATAAGAATATCAATATGTGTAAGAAAGTCAATAAATTTAACAATAAATTTATTAAATTAACAATCATATATATATGAAAAATACAATTAAATAGACTACTTGACATCAATATTTCTACGAAACCATGTTTGGATAATTTTATACTTACATAGTCTATCATAAATACAATTCAACAATAGAGTCTACAAACCACAGGATAGTCTTATCAGAGAACAGAAATGAAGTTATTAGAGATAAATAATAATAATCTGTACGTATCCTGAATCAGGATTGTTTTTATCAGTTCCTTGCACACTTTGCCATAATGTCACAGTTTATAGTTTGGTTCAATTTCACCAGCTCCACGTGTTTCACTTGAATGTGAAAAACACTGCTCCGTCACTTGTTAATCTGGGTGTTAATCTGGGTGCTTCTTTTTCTGTGCCAACTCCTTCAACCAGAACAATAAATGTAGCGATGTTCAACAATTTCTCTACACTAGAAATTGTTTGGGCAGTTAACAAAACTTGCTGCCACAAATCAGTAGAGTGCAGTGTTCTTACACTTACACACCTTTCCCGCCATTATCAGTGTTGGTCGTAGCAGTTTACAAACAATAAACCAGGAAGTTCATAGAGTACATGAAAGACACGCTTTGTCCACAAAAAATGGCTAGAACAGCTCTATACCGCTTCAAATTAACAGTCAAATTTACCGAGTAGTTGAAATGACAAATATGAACATTTTATTTCATTATTAAAAGTGAATACAAATATATTCATTTGGGTCTGTGGTATTACTTAATTCGTCCCATTCCCACTTATAATGGTTATAATATATTTAATCCTTCTTATAGTATTCCTTGTGAAATATTTTTCTCCTCTGAAGGAATTTGTTAGATGAACATGACAGCTATCTATGACGCCCACACCACCTAGTCTATGGTTATTATGATTATTATTATTTAATCACCCATAACTAATCACAAGTGAAATGAATCTTAATTTATGTTATTAATAATTCTCCAGGAAACACCAATCTGTTCTCTTTCTCACTTGGCGGATATGCTGGCGCTGTAAAACGTTTCTCTCTTCCACAACATTAAAGACAAACATTTACCGTCACAATATTTCCATAGGTGGAAAACTTCTTATGAAAGGAGAAGACAAATCCGTCTTTTAATCTAAATTTAGCAAGCACCCAACCACCCACTCTCTTCTCCAACATAAGATTATAGATATGTATATGAAGGTCAATAAATTTATTAAATTAACAATCAAATATTTAATGTATTACTATAATCAAAAGAGCATTGACATTTTTTCACTTCACAACAAAGTTCAATTAATTCTAGACAATCATTCAGTTTATCCTAGCATAGACATAAGCAGTCAATTAATATAAATACATGATAAAATTCATGGATATAACAGAAATGAGAGGAGAGTTCAGAAAAATAATTAAAGTCACTTTACATAATCTATTCAAAGATGGCGGCTGTTACCGGGATATGTTTCACAGTCATGTGGTTTGCAACAAGTCACTGCTTTTATATTTAGGCGAGGTCCCATGTATCCCTTCTAGAGGCATGTTATACAACTGTTACAGAATCTTAAACACTCTCCAAGCACGCCATAGAGAATCGTCCTGTATTTCACATGCGCTATCAAGCTCATCAGGAGGTGTATTCTTGATTTTCCATGCACGTTTACTCAACACACCATGAGGGACATTCAAAATAATTTTTGTCAATTCTCTAGACCAAACTTCAAAGTTATTGCTAAATTGTTTCAATCAACGTGTCATGTCCTCTTTGATGCTTGTGTGAGTGCTACTCATTTTACAACAAATACAAATGCATTTATCAGCCTGAGGCAGAGTCACCTGTGTATATCACAGCTTCAAGGATTGTGCTAATTAAAAACAAGAAATATTCGTGGATGCTTACGTTCGTTGTTGCGTGAAAAATGTTGTGTGATGGCATGCACGTTTGTGTATGTTCATGCGTGTGAGAGAGAAGTTTACCTGCTTGATATCAACGTATGCTTTGATAGTGTTTGTTAGTGTGTGTTATATTTGTATGAAAGGGGAGAGAGAGAGAAAGAGAGGGAGAGACTGGTTAACCTGTTATATGTCAACATTTTACTTTGATAGTGTTTGTTAGTGCTCGTGTGTGTATTTGGAAGAGAGAGAGGGAGAGACTGGTTAAACTGATTTACTTCAACCTTTTACTTTGCTAGTGTTTGTTAGTGTGTTTGTGTGTGTGTGTGAAAAGAGAGAGACTGGTTAACCTATATATATCAACTTTTTACTTTGCTAGTGTGTGTGTGTGTGTGTGTGTGTGTGGAAGAGAGAGAAGGATAGACTGATTAACTTGCTATATATAAACTTTTTACTTTGCAATTGTGTGAATGTGTCTGTGTGTGTGTGTGTGTGTGTGTGTGTGTGTGTGTGTGTGTGTGTGTGTGTGTGTGCGTGTATGTGTGTGTGTGAAAGAGAGAGAGAGGGAGATGGATTAACCTGCTATATTTCAACATTTTACTTTGATTTTTTTTATCTGTTCATGAACTTTTCCACCACACTTGTCAATTCAAGTGGCGTACAACCTGCTTATTACTTGACATAACCTTGACAGTAAAGAGATTTTAGCAGTGTTGTGTGGGTAGGGCTAAGAATAGGCGGATAAGGGTTCTGTTACAGAAAGGGAATATAAATTTTAAAGGGGATCCAACACGAACTCCCTAGCAAACATATCGATTTTCGTCAGGTCGCAAAATGTCACAGGAAATACTGAAAGGAGTGGTGGAATCCTAGGCCTGTATTGGGCCTTAGTGGACCAGAAAATACGGCCACTTAGAAATATTATTTTCGGGGATTCCAAATAATAGCTCCATTATTGTCACACTTCAATTTTCTTATTTAAAAAATATTACTAAGAGAATACTAATTTTGACTCGGATCAAAAAGAAATTCAGACCTATAATTTTAATTCCTTGCTATCCTCTTTCTGAAAATTCTACCTGATAAAAGTGGAACCCCGCCCTGTTATTGTTCGAATTCTTCATGAGGAAGCTTACTCAATAGCTCGGAGAGTTGCCATCCAATTCCACGAAATATAAGTTTAATGGTTATTGCCACTTCAACGTAAAACTGCTAGCGTGCATCGCTTTTCCAGTATAATACGCAAAGACTATGTGACGTCAACGCCATTTAGTTAATGATTATGATTACTATTAATTAATTAATCGTTCATAACTAATTGCAAGTGATGAGAATCTTAATTTATGTTATTAATAATTCTCCAGCAGACACCACACGTCTCTATCACTTGGTAGATATGTGTTCTTTCCTTTGCAACACTAAAGACAACATTTACTGACACAATATTTCCATAGTTGGAAAACTTCATACTGAAGGGAAAGACAAATCTGTCTTTAAACTATATTTAGCAAGCTTCCATCCAACCACTTTCTTCTCCAACATAAGATTATCAATATGTGTAAGAAGGTCAATAAATTTAACAACAATAAATTTATTAAATGAACAATCAAATATACGTTTGACAAATACACTGAAATAGATTACTTGACATCAATATTTCCACATAACCAAATTCAAATAATTTCCTTACTGCACAATCCTATATCCAAAAAGTACAATTCAATAATTCAATACAAATCACAGGATACTTCTTATCAGAGAACAGAAATGGAGTTATTAGAGATAAGCAATAGTAGTTTTTACATAACCTGAATTAGTGCTGTCTCAACAGTCCTTGTTTAGCTTTAGCAACAATGACATACGTTTATCATCCACCGTTATTACGTCAGTGGAGTTCCACGTGTTTCTCTCACTTGTTGAAATCACTGTTCTGCTACTTATTCTCCGGAGCTAATCTTGGCGCTTCTTTTTGCCGTGTCAACTCCTTCAAGCAGAACAATAATTGTAATGATTTCCAGCAACTTCTCTGCACCAGAAATTGCTCATGTAGTCAGGATATCTTGCCGACATACATCATTGGAGTGTAGTGCATTCTTACACTTACACAATGCAGTAGAGGCTCCCTGCATCTATCACGGTCATAGAGATATATAACCAGTAAACCAGGAGATTCATGTAATGCACAGAAAGGCTGCTTGCTCTTTAAAAACATAATCAGGGAACAAATGCTAAGTTTCCAGTTTATGGCTTCATAAGTCCATTTTTTCTTACATTCAAGCCTCAACTTACAGTTTCCTGCTACAGTATTTATTAGCCCTATACATGCACACATCATGTCAAAACAATGTTAAGTTTTTAGCATACTCTATGTCACAAAACGGGAGGCTCGTTACAAGCCGACCTCGAGCTGAAGTTAGAGATGCAAGGGGTGAAGTCTAATTTTGGCCTGCTCCGGTGCACCTCCAAGAAAAGCCCGGTGACGTATGCCAGTACTACGTCGCGTCAAGTTGTTACATAGACACACATGACATACTCCATTGATGTTTGGGTGGGGCCCACTTTATTAATGTCATGCCAAGGAACGTTTTATTGGCGGTGTGTGTTGTGAGTGTGTATCATAAATGTGAATAAATGGACGAACAGACGAACGGTGCAAAACAATAGTACAAATTCTTTCGTCCCTCTCAAAAATTATGAATAACAAGAGAGTTGAAAGATGTTTAAATCAGGTTATTTATTTCCCGATTTAAAAGGGGCACTACTCTTTCGCACAGTGATTAATCATTCATTCAACTTTCCAATGTCATGCACTCTGTGGGAAATAAGGGGAGATGAAAATGATGAAATTCAAAATATAAAATAAAGATTAATTACACAATTCTTATGCGGCAAATGTGGCCGCTTTAACAATAGTTTACATGTAAAATAAGCATTACTTTTAACATTAGAGTTCTTATTTTGCAAACGATATAATAGTGTTCATTTTCTTAAGAGTTCTGAGTTAAGTATGTGCGCGTTAGCCGTGCTAATTGATTTACTCACTATTAATGTCAGAGTTCCAAGGAGACGACGTAAGCTCACACGTCACTTATAAGCGGCACTTCAAAGTGAAGATCACACGCAATTGAGGCGTGCATTACAGGTGAAGATTCTGCAGAATCTAGGCACCACTTTCAGATCATCACTGGGGAGAAATCTGAAATTTAACTGACTGTTGTCAGTCTCGATAATTGTCGCTGTTTCTGGTTGTCGTGGATACGGACACCCCAACGACGTTTAGCATTATCGGGTGGAATCGTCCAGTGGGATGTGTCGTCGCATTACATTGAGTGTAGAAATCCGGATATGTATCTCCGGCGCTAGCCCCTCAATTTGCGGGATAGACTGCCAAAACGAACTCAGACAGGGGGAAGAACAAGTTGGTCCCTCGTGTCGTTAACTGCATACAACCAGCGTCGCGTGCATTGGGTTTTCTTTGGACAGTGAACTTTCCACTTTGCCAACAATTATACTGAGTAATTTTGCCTCGTTACTCAATATATGGCATCAGACGGATGGAAAACGGATGGAAAGAGATTATTGCAGCTTTCCTTTATGAAATCTCTGTACATGAGATAATTCATACGTGAAGTTAGACTGGCTTCAGACGAATCGACGTTTTCAACATTGAGAGTAAAGTCTTCATTTCGCCTCTTATATAGCCTTCACTGAAGGTTTCCAAAACTTCCAGAAGCTATGTCCCGTGACATGATTTTTGCCTTGGATAATATAGTGGTAATTGCGATGCACGCTTTTCTGTAGCGAATTCTAATTGCGCACTGGCCACTTCTCTTGTCAACAACACGTGACTCGAAGTGCGCAGTTGTCCCAATCATTTAATATACATATCTTTCACAAACTAATATATATATTCAATATGATAATTAACACACACTGCGTCACGAACGTCTGTCTACTAAAGAGATCTTAGGTGACCGTTACTGGAAGTTACATGCTACATACGAAAAATAACAAAACTCGGGTTACTTCAACTAGTTTTGTTAGCGGTTTTTTAAAATGAAATAAAATATAATTTCGGTCCCTCATTTTGCTGTGACAACCCCCTTCTTAAAATTGATTGGAGCTCACAGAGTGGAAATCAAATAGGAACAAAAAAATTTTATTTCACACGATAGTCCCCACAGGAATTTTATGCGCATCTGTGGAGAGACTATCCTCTCTCTTGTTTATATCGCGGTTATGGCATGCCGGGATAATGCATCGGCACCCGAATTTTCTCGGCCCGCGATGTGTTCGACAACGAAGCTATACTCCTGTAGCAGGAGTGTCCATCTAGTTAGCCTAGCGTTATCATACATGCTAGTGCGCAGATATGTCAGCGGCTTATGATCGCACTGCAGGATGAATGGTTTAGAGTACAGATAAGCACTAAATTTCTTGAGTGCCCATACGATTGCTAAGCACTCTTTTTCAATCGTAGAATACCGTGTCTCACGATCTAACAGTTTCTTAGACGCGTATGCTACCGGTAGGTATTCGTCATCTGTCTCTTGGAGAAGTATGGCACCGAGGCCTTCGTCTGATGCGTCGGTCCTGACAATAAATCTTTTGTCAAAGTCTGGTAACTGTAGGACGGGTTTACTGGTCAAGATGTCCTTCACCTTTTCGAGGGCGGTGCTACACTCGGCCGTCCATCGTATTTTCGTAGGTTGTTTGTTCCCAGTTAAGTCCGTCAGTGGTTTAAGAAGCGTACTGAAGTTTGGGACAAATTTTCGGTAGTACCCCACTAGCCCCAAAACTGCCCTGACCTGTTTCTTTGTAGTCGGTAAGGTCATGTCACGAATGGCTGCAGTTAAGTCTAGATTTGGGCCTATATGTCCGTCACTTATGATATGGCCAAGAAACTCAATCTCTCGAAAGCCCGCGCGTACTTTGGAGGGTTTCACGGTCAATTTATTGCGCTCGAGAATGTCAAGTAGACCACTCACTGAGGATAAATGTTGGTCCCATGTTCCTGTTGCTACCAGTATGTCATCAAAGAAATTCAATGCGTTAACGCTCTCTAACGGTAATTTTCGCATGAAGCGCGCGAATGTTGCGGGTGCGTTCGCTAGTCCGAACGGTAGTCGGCAAAACTGAAATAAGCCTAGCGGGGTTGGAAATGCTGTTTTTGGTCTGTCGTCAATAGTAACTGACAGTTGCCAGTACCCTTTGCACATGTCAAACTTCGAAAAGTAATGTGCCTTGGTTAGTTTTGCGAATAATTCGTCCTGATTTGGGATAGGTTCCGCATCGAATTCAGTTATCTCATTTAACTGTCTGTAGTCCACACAAAAACGAAGCGTACCGTCTTTCTTTTTAACTAAGACGACCGGTGATGAATATGGGGAGATTGACTGTTCAATCACGCCCTGTTTTTGCATTTCACGCACCTGTTCTGCTATGTACTTTGTGCTCTCATATTTCTGTGGGTACTGTTTTAAGCGTATCGGTTTGTCACTTAAAAGTTTTATGCGGTGTTCAACCAAATCTGAGTGGCCCGGTTGGTCGGTGAATATGCGCGCGTGTCTGTGTAAGAGTTTTGACATTGCGTCGCGCTGTTCGACAGTTAAGTTCGAGTCAATCTCGACTTGATCGACTGTAACTGCAGGGTTAGGCGTGGTTTCGGCGGACATCATGTCTGTCCTGAAATTGGAGTCTTCCAATTGTATCAGTGCGACATTCACGCTTTGTATCTGTTCGTCGTTGCGTTCGTAGTAACGCTTGAGCATATTTATGTGATAGGTTTTCTGCTTATTTCCTATCTGTATGCTGTAGTCGTTCTGCTTCACACGCTTAATAACACGGTAGGGTCCACGCCAGTGCATTTGCATGCGGTTGTTATGTGTGGGCCGCAAGAGTAACACGAGCTGACCTGGTTCGAGGTCACGTTCCACAGCCGTACGGTCAAAATTTCGCTTGTATCGGGGTTGTTTTTCGCGAATGTTTTCCTGTGCTAAGTGACACGTCTCGGTCAGACGTTGACGTAGTTCGGCTACGTACGTGTGAACATCTTTACCATCAGTCACAGTGTCTCCCTTGACCCATGTTTCTTTTATTAGCTTAAGGGGACCACGAGGTTGCCTGCCGTATAGTAGTTGGAATGGTGAGTAGCCCGTACTCTCTTGTGGGAGTTCGCGATATGCGAAGAGTAATGGTGCTAGAAAACGTGGCCACTGGTCGGGTTGTTCCGAGGCCATTTTAATTAACATTTTCTTTATTGTACCGTTGAAACGTTCAACGGCACCATTAGACTGAGCGTGATATGGTGATGAGAACAACTGTTTACACGCCAGTAGACGCATTGTTTCAGCCATCATTGCTGAGGTGAATTGAGTGCCCTGGTCACTCAATATTTCTCGGGGAACGCCCGTGCGAGAAAATACGTCTATTAAAGCGTCTGCGACTTCGATCGCTGTGATGCCCTTTAATGCGACTGCTTCTGGATATCGTGTTGCAAAATCCACGATTGTTAGGATATAGCGATATCCTCCTTCGGCCGCGGGAATGATTGGGCCAATAATGTCTACTGCGACTTTTAGGAATGGTTCCTCTACTGTTGGTACTATCTCGAGGGGAACTCGACTGACACGCCCTCGGTCAATATGTTGTTGACACTGCGTACATGTACGAACGTACGAGCGAACATCCCGACTCAGGCCTGGCCAAAAGAAGTCCTCGCGAACTCGCTGCTCAGTGCGCCGCGCGCCCTGATGTCCAGACATGATTGAGTCGTGTGCAAAGCTTAGAATCAGCGGTCTGAGTGGTGTAGGGGTACATAGACACGTGGTGCTTCTAGTATCATTTTCCTTATAGTCGGTGCGCCGAAACGCTAGTCCGTCCTTCAGGAAATACGTCATTGTTGCGTACTTGCTGGACGTAATAGTGTTTTTCCGTGCCAGCTTTAGCATTGAGGACAAACTTTTGTCCTCCTGCTGCAGGTGACTGAGTTGACTTGGGGTCAACTGCGGGAATGTAGTCTCGACTATCTTTAGAGCTGGGGGTCCTTGTTTACTACGTTCCCGTTGTGCTCTAGTGGTTACGGGGAGAACAGGATAGATGCCATCAGTGTGTGTGTCACACTGCCCGGGCGATAGTATGAATCCGAACTGCATGTCTCTTATCACTGCGGCGGTGACTGTACCGGAAAATACGGGTGACGTAACATGTACAGTGGCTCTTGGACATGTACTAAGGTGTCCCATAACACATCGAATGCGGACACTACCTCTTAGATACTGTTCAGGGCGTACAAGTTTAGCATTTATGCAGCTTATGGACGCGCCTGTATCGACCAGTATTTTGACTCTTTTTCCGTTTACTGTAGCCTGTTGGGTCTTTAGAGTTGCACCTGTTTCAGTGCATACCTTTACATCACGTGGACTGGGACAGTTCTGAGAACTATGCCCCTTCCCTTTGCAAGTGTAACATGTCATAGGCGGGGAGTCACGTGTGTGACGTCGTACGTCTTGTGACTTAGTGTATGTCCGTTGTATCGGTTCGGGTTTTTCCGATTTCGTCATCGGTCGGTTGAATTTCGGTGTATACTTCTGCCGATTTGTAAGAGGAGGGCGTGGTGCACTCCTCGTAATTACCGGATCAGGGTAATCATTATACGTGTCTGCTAACTTCAACATATCACAGAAGTTAGTCGGGGGATTTCGCTGCAAATATGTCGTCATTGCAGGCGGAGCAATATGGAGAAATTGATCTCTTAATATCAAATCAAATAGGCCCTCATATGTCTTCTGGATGTCTGTCAAATCAATCCATCTATCAAGATAATGGCGTAACCTGGTACCGAAGGCTTGCATGGTGTCATTTGCTTTAGGTATGGCTCTCCTAAACATTTTTCGAAAGCCTTCTGCTGTACATTGAAAAGTACGCATCAAACCCGTTTTGAGATCTGCATAAGTAATAGCGGGATCGCGCGTTAGATCAGTAAATGCGCGCGAGCTTTCACCTTGAAGTATTTGACCGAGTTGTTGTTTCTTTTCAATGTCAGTGTAATTAAAGTTGGCAATGAAGCTGTCAAAGCGTGTCAAAAACTCGTCAATCGTCTCGACTTCATGGTTGAAGAAAGCTAGCCGTGTCCGGGGTTTATTTAATTCGGCCTGTTGCTTAGCAGTCCCCTCTAACAACTTCTCTCTAGCTGTTAACTCTTGCTTAGCTAATTCAAGCTGTTCCTGATGTGCTTTAGCTTTTAATCTAAGCTTTTTCTCTTCTGCTTCCTGCCTTTTATCTTCTAATTCCCTAGCAGACTGAATCTTTAATAACTCTATTTCTCTTGCCTCTTTAGCTCTTTTTTCCTCTAGCTTATTTTTCTTATCCTCTAATTCTCTAGCCTCTTTCGCCCTTTTCTCTTCTAACTCTCTCGCCTCTTTCGATCTTTTTTCCTCTAGCTTATTTTTCTTATCCTCAAGTTCTCTAGCCTCTTTCGCTCTTTTCTCCTCCAACTCTCTCGCCTCTTTCGATCTTTTTTCCTCTAGCTTATTTTTCTTATCCTCTAGTTCTCTCAGAGTTTGCATCTCTAGCTGTTTAGCTAACTGTCTCTTATCTTCTAGCTCTATAGCCTCTTTCGCCTCATTTTCTTTCGCAACATACCATTTAGTTATCTCCTCATCCACGTATTTCTTTAGGTCGGCTTTCTCGTACCCGAATTCTCTACCCATAGCCATGAGTTCTTTCTTTATGTTTACTAGCTCGGCCATTTTTAAAATTGCTAGTTATCACGAGTATGGATAAAGTGACTTAGAATATTCGCGGGATTTTGACCTCTGTCGGTCACAAGTGGTGCAATGGTGTGTGTATGAACACCAGCCACCACGTGATTAGGATTATGACAAACACGAATAAAAGAAATCCTAATCGCAAATTTGCAAAGTTAGCAAAATTAGCAAAACAACAGTTGCTAATGTAGCGTACAAAATATCGATCTAAGTACGTCTAAACACGAGTCGGTACGCGTTAACGATAATAGCGTAAGGATTATAAAACTTATTTCAACACAATAATAAGTCTTATCAAAATCCAGTTCACCTAAGTCTCAATAGCAAAGCCCTAACATGCAATAAACAATGCATAATGGTGATGAGATAGAAAAGCAGGAAAGAGATGATACTTTCTTACAACAACACAATTTACCTTGTCAGATCACGGTCAGTGGTCACCAGATGTCACAAAACGGGAGGCTCGTTACAAGCCGACCTCGAGCTGAAGTTAGAGATGCAAGGGGTGAAGTCTAATTTTGGCCTGCTCCGGTGCACCTCCAAGAAAAGCCCGGTGACGTATGCCAGTACTACGTCGCGTCAAGTTGTTACATAGACACACATGACATACTCCATTGATGTTTGGGTGGGGCCCACTTTATTAATGTCATGCCAAGGAACGTTTTATTGGCGGTGTGTGTTGTGAGTGTGTATCATAAATGTGAATAAATGGACGAACAGACGAACGGTGCAAAACAATAGTACAAATTCTTTCGTCCCTCTCAAAAATTATGAATAACAAGAGAGTTGAAAGATGTTTAAATCAGGTTATTTATTTCCCGATTTAAAAGGGGCACTACTCTTTCGCACAGTGATTAATCATTCATTCAACTTTCCAATGTCATGCACTCTGTGGGAAATAAGGGGAGATGAAAATGATGAAATTCAAAATATAAAATAAAGATTAATTACACAATTCTTATGCGGCAAATGTGGCCGCTTTAACAATAGTTTACATGTAAAATAAGCATTACTTTTAACATTAGAGTTCTTATTTTGCAAACGATATAATAGTGTTCATTTTCTTAAGAGTTCTGAGTTAAGTATGTGCGCGTTAGCCGTGCTAATTGATTTACTCACTATTAATGTCAGAGTTCCAAGGAGACGACGTAAGCTCACACGTCACTTATAAGCGGCACTTCAAAGTGAAGATCACACGCAATTGAGGCGTGCATTACAGGTGAAGATTCTGCAGAATCTAGGCACCACTTTCAGATCATCACTGGGGAGAAATCTGAAATTTAACTGACTGTTGTCAGTCTCGATAATTGTCGCTGTTTCTGGTTGTCGTGGATACGGACACCCCAACGACGTTTAGCATTATCGGGTGGAATCGTCCAGTGGGATGTGTCGTCGCATTACATTGAGTGTAGAAATCCGGATATGTATCTCCGGCGCTAGCCCCTCAATTTGCGGGATAGACTGCCAAAACGAACTCAGACAGGGGGAAGAACAAGTTGGTCCCTCGTGTCGTTAACTGCATACAACCAGCGTCGCGTGCATTGGGTTTTCTTTGGACAGTGAACTTTCCACTTTGCCAACAATTATACTGAGTAATTTTGCCTCGTTACTCAATATATGGCATCAGACGGATGGAAAACGGATGGAAAGAGATTATTGCAGCTTTCCTTTATGAAATCTCTGTACATGAGATAATTCATACGTGAAGTTAGACTGGCTTCAGACGAATCGACGTTTTCAACATTGAGAGTAAAGTCTTCATTTCGCCTCTTATATAGCCTTCACTGAAGGTTTCCAAAACTTCCAGAAGCTATGTCCCGTGACATGATTTTTGCCTTGGATAATATAGTGGTAATTGCGATGCACGCTTTTCTGTAGCGAATTCTAATTGCGCACTGGCCACTTCTCTTGTCAACAACACGTGACTCGAAGTGCGCAGTTGTCCCAATCATTTAATATACATATCTTTCACAAACTAATATATATATTCAATATGATAATTAACACACACTGCGTCACGAACGTCTGTCTACTAAAGAGATCTTAGGTGACCGTTACTGGAAGTTACATGCTACATACGAAAAATAACAAAACTCGGGTTACTTCAACTAGTTTTGTTAGCGGTTTTTTAAAATGAAATAAAATATAATTTCGGTCCCTCATTTTGCTGTGACACTCTATATGAGCATTTTATTCAAACATTTGATATTATTTCGAATACTAGATTATATGTATAACAACGAAGGATGTATAATCGAGAACCTTGGGATGTTTCGCTCCTGAATAGCTGAGATGTTGAATTTGGCTTTGTGAATTCTCTAGACCAAGCTTCAAAGTTATTGCTAAATTGTTTCAATCAACGTGTTGAAGCATTTGTTGTATCACTTGTGTAAATCGGTCACAACCATAAATATTCAAACTTCTAAGTATTATAACTAGGCCAGCGGTAGTACTGAAAAGTTGTTAATATTAATTTACTTTTTCATTCCCTTAATCAGTTAAATATTGTTATTAATTGTTACTTCATTTTTCATTTATTGTAAAATGCAACTTCGTGCAGCATACCAGAGCAAATCGTGTAGCATAATTGTAACTGCAAATGTCTGTGTAAATTTTAAATATCCAAATTTAATTACAGCATACATCTTTGTCTTTCATGCACATAAATATAAATTTGATATGGACTTGTTAAAGCGTTACATAATGTCACGAGAAAGGCATGGTTTATTTCACTGTTTGCGCAAGACCACTGTGGTCAAAGGGGAGCAACCCACTCATAAGAGGTCTAATATGCGCTAAGGCATGTACATATATATTAAATGATTTTATGTTCACCCAATTTCATTTAGCTTAGGAGTGACTTGTGTAGATGACAGAATATGTGCATCATATTATGCGTAATAATATATATGCGCTATCGAGCTCATCAGGAGGTGTAGTCTTGATTTTCCATGCACGTTTACTCAAATCTATATATTGGGTGAATGCAATTATATTCACAAATGCATGTGTGTATGTGTCGACTTGTTCAGCAAATGCTAAAATAGGAAAGCTAACCAGTACGCTCTTAGGGAAAGCCAGAAGCTTGCCTAGGTAGGCATTATACATCATGTGCACTAGCAAAAAAAGTCACAAGATCACTGAACATCCTAGATTTTTCAAGGAAATAATAAAAGGAGAGAAAACGTTTACAGCATCCTCAAATCCTCCAAATGAGAGAGACGAGGGGTGTCTTCTGGAGAATTATTAATGACATAAATTAAGATTCTCATCACTTGTAATTAGTTATGGATGATTAATTAATTAATAATAATAATAACCATTAATTAGGTGGCGTTGGCATCACACTGTAAAGTTATTTAAACAGCACCAAATTTCCAAACAGAGAGTCTAAGTGCCAAGAAACACATTCAGACAGAGAGCCTCGTACCACTTTCACACGCAGACGAAGAGAGAGCAGTCACGCAAGAAGAAACAAAAGTTAACTTGTGACAATCAGCCGAAGAGTTGAGAAGGACTGAACGTTTCAAAACGAAGAAAGAAATCATACTGTGGGGAACAAGATCAAAAGAATGCTAAACTGCAGACAAAGTATAAAGAATGCTGCAGTGCAGAGAAAGTCAAAAGAATGCTGCATTGCAGACAAAGTCTAAAGAATGTTGCACTGCAGAGAAAGTCAAAAGAATGCTGCTCTGCAGACAAAGTTTAAAGAATGTTGCACTCTAGACAAAGTCAGAAAATGCTGCACTGCAGAGAAAGTCTAAACTCTAAAGAATGCTGCAATGCAGCCAAATTCGAAATAATGCTGCACTGCAGACAAAGTCTAAAGAATGCTGCACTGCAGATAAAGTCTAAAGAATGTTGCACTGCAAACAAAGTCAAATGAATGCTGCAAACAAGTTCAGAAAAATGCTGCAGACACTGATACAAGAAATGAATACCAAAGTATTTGTCTCCACTCAGCAGGGTGGTTGCGGAAACAAAATTTCACAATTGATTTAAGGTCGCAAGGAATGGCGAAAATATGTTCTCCAGTCGATGAACAGAATGGGGTCGAGGGCAACACTATGTAGCTGAATTATACTGATTTGTCCTAACAAGCCGTGAACTAAGAGCTTTAGTTTGTAAGAGAGTAAATTTTGCTTCAGTCATTAATTTACAGTCACAATGTGTGTCTGCGTGTGTGTGTTATGTGTGTGAGAGAGACAAAGAGAATGAAAGAGCAACTACACATACGCAATCTCCTGAAACCCCGACGCACATAAACGTCCTAGTCATTTGTTCGTTCATTTAAAACACTATTGATCACCTTTTGAAACCCTGATTATTATGTATTATCCTGTAAATCAAACCTGGCGCCTGGAGTTATTTACTCTCGACGCAGGACACACAAGAAAAACATATCGACACTTAAACACACACACACACACACACACGCGCGCGCGCGCACCCACCCACACCCACATAGTTCCGTTTCTTGCATTCACGTCCATAGTGAGACAAAGACTCGTTCGAATCAGGCAATAAGACACAGCTGTAAGCGAAAGGGTGAACCTTCATTATAACTGGAAGGCACTCCAAAAAAGTAGAAAAGAAAGATGTGAAGTGAAATACTACTTACGATCTAACTGTCATCAATGCATTCCCGTAAGCGTTTAACGAGCATAATATTTAATTTCGTAACACTGAGCACTACCATAATCCAGAGAATAAGAATGAAGTGTGAATTCTGCTTTATTCTAAAGACAACGTTATAAAAGCCAAAGAGCTATACTTTGATTTAAGACAGAGAATTGTAATCTGAAATACTATTTACTTATTCTGATGAAGTACACTTGAATGTGCAGTTTATGGTTAACAGTTACTGAATTCGGTTATTGCAGTGTTCGTGGAGATAAGAAAAGAAAACAGGTGGTTTTCACATTGTGCATTGAGTCAAGAGAAGATAATCGATCTTAGACATCTAAACATGAAGATATTGCAAGGATCATGTTATCAGGTACGTACATATGGATTTTGCTCTTACTGTGGAGGAGTATTGAGCTGTTAACTCGGAGATAATTATGATGTGACTCTCACTTAAGTTAGCCATTATAATTGAAAACTATGGCTATATTGATTAACAGTATTTTTATATATTATTATTACATGATAATTCTGTATGTTGTCGCACTGAAATTCGACTTACACATTTCAATTTCAGTATTAATTTGAGTTGATATTAAATCTATTATCTGATAATTTGACATATGACCTTTGCCCGTGCGATGATTTCCTCAAATTGCCAATTTCCACAAGTCATTTGCATGATTATGTCCTGCCTGGCTTTGAATTTATCCAGATTAAGCCTAATTGCCATTTCGGAATTAAATAGTTCTAATCCTAATTTACTCACATAACAATAAACCTGACCCAGTAATATTTTACGATAATACGTATATACTATCATGAAAAACAGAACCCTTTCGATGCTAATTATCTCTGAATTTAGATGAAATACATACTATTAGTGGAATTAAAAATTGCGAAGGACTGGAGAACACGAGTTAAATTTGCACAAGTACATGCATCATGCCACGATATTAGGTGTGTGAGGCCTTGAGAACTTAAGGCAATCTTGAAGTACATGCAGTAGGCATCAGCTTATAATAGAGAAGAAAAGTGCCCAGTAGATTGACTGGATACATATAAGAGTGGAACCCAGAGGTGTTCATTCTCATAAATAGGAAGGGTTTTAGGGTGTTCTTTCTCATTGCTAAATTTAACTTTTTAAAAGTTTATCTGAGAATGATAGTGACGTAACCGTCTAGCTTCTTAGTTTCACTGGATTCCCTTCGATCAAAAATGACATTGGGAAGTGGGAGTGCATTTATCTTAATTAGCTTATCTTACCTTATTTAGCCAGTACAGTCTATTTGTTCGTATCGTCTAAATCAGGGGTCACCAACACGGTGCCCGTGGGCACCAGGTCGCCCGCAATGACCACATTAGTCGCCCGCAGGCCTTTTCTAAGTCTTCACATTATTAATAATGTATAAAAGCAAACTAGAAGGGTGTATCAAACTGGTAGCCCTTCGTATGACTCAGTACCCATTGAGTAGCTCTCAGTATCAAAAAGGTTGGTGACCCCTGGTCTAAATTCTCTGCTAAGTCGTAGTTTGGATTTGTGGGATTATTCCACTCTCCTTCCTTGAAGAAAAGGCATATGTTTTACCCACCGATGTTGATTTAATAACTTTACTGTTAAATTTATTACTCTTCTTGCAAAATATTTAACCTTATGTTGGAGTAATAGTTCTCTTTAAATATGAATAAAGATGGATTTTTATTACTCCCTTAGTAAGAACTTACACCTGCAGAAACATTATGTGACAGCAAATCGTCAATCTTATTATTGTGTAAAGCGTTTTAAGGCCCCATTACAATCCACCAAATGAGAGACATTCTGGTCACGAGGGAGAATTATTAATAACTATAAATTAATATTATCAATCACTTGTAATTAGTTATTTGTTATTAATTAACAAACAATAATCATAATGCATGAAGGGTGCCCAAAGGTGTCACAGTTCTCTCTATATGCATCAGCTTCTTGCTTCTTCTGAGTACTTATTGTGCCAGATTTTATCTATTTGTTTGCTATGTGTTATTCTGCTACAAATTAAAGAATAATCTAGGACAACACAAATAATTGAGGTCAATACGTCCAGTGGATGTGGCAAGCCCCCAAGCGAGATGTATCCCTCTCTAAATATAGAACATGATAAAGACCTAAGGAATGACACAAAGATCGGTGAAAATTTAACAAAGAATTTATATAAAAAATAAATAATAATAATAAATAGAAACAATCAGTTTACAATCCCTAATTACAGTTTCAATTCCTAATATAGCTATCTCAGAGAGAAGTAGAATCCCATAAAGTTTGTCTTCATATCTCCCAAGGAAAGTGTTATCTCCTTTATATTTTCCCCTTCAGTCTTTCTCTTTCCACTCAATAGTTTCTCATAAGAGTTTGTGGTAAATAGAATGCATACTCTTTCCACTCAATAGTTTCTCATAAGAGTTTGTGGTAAATAGAATGCATACTCTTTCCACTCAATAGTTTCTCATAAGAGTTTGTGGTAAATAGAATGCATACTCTTTCCACT
This sequence comes from Sinotaia quadrata, assembly GCA_028829895.1. Classification (NCBI taxonomy): domain Eukaryota; kingdom Metazoa; phylum Mollusca; class Gastropoda; order Architaenioglossa; family Viviparidae; genus Sinotaia; species Sinotaia quadrata. The sequence continues at coordinate 18,583,316 of CM054183.1, read as the reverse complement.
CAATAGTTTCTCATAAGAGTTTGTGGTAAATAGAACACACAATCTTTCCACTCATTAGTTTCTCATAAGAGTCTGTGGTAAATAGAATGCACACTCTTGACATATAATGCATTTATCTAGTTTTCACCACCTGGTGATGTTTCCTTTTTGTGCCACTACACAGACACCTGGAACGGGGGGGGGGGGGGTGTTACATCACAATGTTTCAACCACAAATCATGTCATGAACTCTCTCATACAGCCCAGCTAAGAAGAAGTGTACACTTCAGGCCAGATTCAATAATTTGTCAAAGAAAATGACGACCCAACAACAATTCCAAACCAAATAGAATTGAATTGAATGAAAGAGTGAAGGAAGAACAAAAGGAACAAAACATGCAAATAACAATGCAATGATAAGTATTTGCTACAGAAAACTGATAGTGGTTTTGTGTCAAGGCTAAATCCTTCCCTGATCACAATTCCAATAAAATGAAAAAGAAACAACATAGATTAAATTATATGTGACATAATATTCTGCTTAAATCCTACACAAACCCTTTAAACTATAACTTTCACTCAATAACAAATAATTGTACCTTTCCATTTCTGTGAAAACCAAAGGATTTAGAAAGAAATGCTATATCTGAACATTCTTGAATATTTTCTAAATAAATATCATTCACTCTATTTTGAAGTCATTTTAGACTTTAATTAGACAGACTTTTATGATCTTTCACTTTAGATCAGACTATCTCCTTCACATAAAGACGGAGATGGTTATGAGTCAACTCAATAATTTATTGTTCATCTCTCCATACTTATTACATATGTCACATGATGTTTACAATACACTCTGACCCAAGGGTCAAGGTATTCTCTCACACCTCTCCATTCACAAATGGAAAATATGCTCTGTTAATCCACCCTTTGATAATTGACCAAGATTTGGCCACTACTGTGTCAAGGCCAGATTTACAAGCTAAAGAAAATATACTTTAATTAGTTTCCATGTGACTTGTACTGTATCACAGGTGAAAAACATGTGGACTACTTTTACTTGGATGGTTTGATTAACGTGTATGCATCTCTTTTACCTTTTATGACAATACTCCTTATGCCTCTAGAATCAATCCATCCATTTTATTATTTTAATATTTATTGAAATGAAACTGGGCAAAGATTTTACCCTTGTCTCAGGAGAGACTGTCACTAACAGATGCAAACGTTTCCTTTGGGGGTTTGGCGAGATGTATTCAGCTGGCCCATTTTTGCTACTTTATAAGCTTTTTTAATGCCTGATATATATTTATTTGTGATGTTATCCAAATTATTTCAATCTCATTACATTCATCATTTATTTTCTAATTTGGTTTAATATCATATAGCTAATATTTGGTCTTTCCACACTATGATTTTGAAGTGCAGCTGCTGTGGAGAATGAGTCAGTGGCTATGGCACATTTACTATAATTAAGTTTGATTTTATTGCCTGGATGATAACATCAAAAGTGCAGCCATTTTGGATATGAATATTGAAGTGTTATCCTCCACTCTCAGATAACTGTCTGAGTTATATATACATATATTTGTCTATATTTATATATATATACCCCTACCCCAGTCTTGCCAATGAAAGTCATGGAAACAATCTACAAATATTTTGTCCAGTCTGCTTATTTGTCGTCTTTGGGTTCAAGAAATATATTTTTATTTCTGGGAACTTGTTTTTGTCATAATGTTCAGAGTACCTGTCTATCAGAACTGGTCGCATTTGCCACAAGGATGTAGCTGGTAGAAAGTTCTAAATCGACTTTATATTTAGTTTTTTTTAATTTAATCCTGTTAATATTTCTTCTGTTAGTTATTTCAGCTGAAAAGGGCTTGTCCTGTAATTATTTTAAGAGGGTGGTCATTCGATTTTGAGAGACGTTTCTTTGATAATTATTTGTATTGGATTTTTTTCACCACACTTGACTATAGTGTTGATGTTGGACGTATTAAGTGAAATTCCAAAGGCAGCTTTAAGTGATCTGGCCTGATTGCTAAGTAGTCTGGTTACTAGAGTATTGCTAATATTTAAAGTAAAGGGGCTGCATAAAGCAGTCTAAACATAACACATGTTTAATGTAGACTGAGCATAGTTTTCAGTTTACCTTTTCAGGTTGGCTTACTGACTGCATTCAATAGCTGGACACCCCTATTTACTGCTGCAATACGGCCGTTGATATATTTTGTCATTGACAGAGAGATTGTCGTGACCTATAAGACCTGGGGATTTAATCGTACTTTTATACTCTGTCTCACCTTTATATACCTTTATTTGGATAAGTTCATTTGGCAGTGTTTAATGGCCTGGGTATTAATGACTGATATTTTGAACCACCGCTGGTATATGTTTTCGCCAATCTGTTAAGATTTTACAATTTGAGAATTCCTTTAGTAACTGTTTACTTTGCTGTTTGTGATGGGTAGTGTTTCCCCAGAGTGATGTGTTCCTGAAAATTATCCAAGAGTACAGTCAATAGTTATGATCTTATGTAAGTCGGAAAGCGTTATTATACAGAACAGTGGGTTGATCACTTATATTTTACTTTTTCCTTCCATGCATCTTTATAAATGAAACAAAGCAAAATTTATTACCAGTCCGGTTTCCTTGCTATAAGTGCTTAAGGAGGTGTAGAGTATGTGTTCACTGAACAAATTAATGTTTTCGTAAACAAATTGAAAGTGTTGAAAGGCTTATCAGCCGCTCAAATAAACGAGTTGCTTGATGCGGAAACCATTTTAACAAAACTGTTGGTATTTGCTTCAAGTCTCTATTATTTATAGCATTCTAAATCACTTATATGTGGCTAGTGTCGCACACACTTATATGTGGCTAGTGTCGCACACACTTATATGTGGCTAGTGTCGCACACACTTACATGTGGCTAGTGTCGCACACACTTACATGTGGCTAGTGTCGCACACACTTACATGTGGCTAGTGTCGCACACACTTATATGTGGCTAGTGTCGCACACACTTATATGTGGCTAGTGTCGCATAAGCGCTAGTTATGTTTCAGAAGAAAATCTCGTTGCTGGTTCAAAGTCATAGATGAATCTTTCTTATCAAAATTGAATATAATTACGAAATTCTTTATCGTATTTGTCTGTTGCTTAGGCGTTAAGTGTGTGGTTGTCATAGCAGGCGTGACCTAGCATTGAACTGACTTTGAATGAGTACTCGATTGACCTGGGTTTCAAAGAAATACCTTTTTAATAAATCCCTAAAGCTGGCAAGCCAGGAAGTAGATCAAAGTATCGCGCATGCCAACGTACAACTGAAAATTGCCAAAGCCTATAATTTTTTTTTTAGTCTGTCAATTTGTCACTATATCTCTCTCTCTCTCTCTACATTATCAAATCTATTATGTACTTATAGACAAATTAGCAAGCAAAACCCAAAACGCAATTTATTACATAAGTTAGACACCCCCACCCTTAAATGCTTCAACGGAAACAGTTTATGTTGCATTTTACAGCACCACATACGTCTACCAAACACAATGAAGAACAAAATAACATATATAGCATTTTATTATTTTGAAAAACGCTTGTGACGGTTCCATTATTTACTTCAAGCTTTGTTCTATCAATCTATATTTAGCAAAAATCATCTATCCTATGAATTATGCACGCGCGTTTGAAATATAATCAATATCGTGCACTGGAATGCTTCTGTATGTTTCATGTCAGTTTATTCTCAAAGAAAGAAGAAGAAATGAAGCGGCAATAAGCACAACATCACGCTGCAAGAGCACACTAGCAAAAAAGCGCGCTACCGATAGAAAGTAGCCTCTCTCAATGTAATTACTTCAAGTGCAAGTTCAGACAGGATTTTAAGGGCGTTTCACACAAAATATACGGGGATTTGATCAGAGAGTGATTCTGTGACATGCACTTGGTGAGTGCAGTTTAAAGGTCACGTGACGTCATTTTCTCGATTCATGACCTATTATAAGAATATTTTGGTTTGGAAATGAATCAGAATGCGGCCTCTGGACAAGTCCATGCGTCAGTGCAAATGGAGTAGTTCTTTGATACGCCTGGCTGACTCTTTGAATATAATACTAATAATATATAATTTCTATAAAGAAAGCAACATTTGAGAATATGCATTATGACTTTTATAGAAAGTAGAAACAATTGTTGGTGCGTTCACATGTTCACTAACGCACTCACAAAGTAAGAGAAACTTTACGCACATTCCAATCAGTAACATATTTCTTTATTGTTCATGTTACCTTCTCTTAGCGAACAATTAAGAATAACTTTCAATCAATAACATATTTCTTTATTGTTCATGTTACCTTCTCTTAGCAAACAATTAAGAATAACTTTCAATCAATAACATATCTCTTTATTGTTTAAGATTTACATTCTCTTTGCCAAGAAATGAGAACGCTCTATAATCACTTATTTATTTATTGTTTGTTTGTGTGTCAGAGTCGAGTTGTGCAGTAATTTCATGTCTAGCGTTTAATTTGATATCACTTCGTGTGACATGCGCTTTACGTATTTATTGAAAATGATTATTATTATTAATTAATATTTTTCATAACTAATTTCAAATGATGAGAATATTAATTTTATTTTATTAATGACCCTCCAACAGACAGCACTTGTCTCTCACTTGGCGTATATTTTGCTTGGTAAATGTTTTCACTATTCCACAAAATCAACCAACATTTACAGTCACATAATGTTTTCATGAGTGGAAAACTTCTTACTAAAGGAGAAGACAAATCCGACTTTTAATCTATATTTAGTGAGCCTCCATCACCCACCATCTTCTCCAACATAAGATTAATTATCAATATCAATATGCGTAAGAAGATCAATAAATTTAATTTATTAAAAGAAAAATCAATATACAAATGACAATTAAAATGAAATAAATAACTTGACATCAATATTCCATGAACCCAAGTTCAGATAATTATAGTTTACACACTCTCTCATTACAGATATATAATAATAAAATTACAGTTCAACAATAGAATCAATACAAATTGCAGGTTAGTCCTATCTGAGAATAAAAATGGAGTTATTAGAGGTAGGTTATTGTAAATTTTCACATAACCTGGATTAAGCACAGCTTTAGCAGTCTTTCATTGGCCTTTGCAACAGTGTCACAGTGTCACAATGTCACTATGTCACAGTGTCACAATGTCCATGTCAACACGTGCCTCACGCTGCACTCGTAAAAAAAAAAAAAACAATGATGCAATGTTAGATCCTCAAACGGACTTCAGCACTTTCCTCAACGTCTGTTCCTTCAGGCAAAACACGATAATTAATTACAATGATTCTTGTACTGATGTACTTAGCATCCTTGTTTGATACATCAAGAGTGCCTAGCGTATTCCCAAAACGCTTATACACATTGCAACAGACGTTTCACGTGCCTCAAAATCAAAAGGCAGAAGGCACTTGCTCACTGTAACAAGCCTAAGTTTCTCGTTTGGCACAATATAACTCCATTCTGTCTGACACTCCATTCTGTCTGACATTCCATTCTCATACTTACAATTCCTTCAATGGTATTCATTACCCCATGCATGCACATGGTAAAATAAACAGTGTATGAAACAATGTTACATATTAATACACCACATGGGTGCAGCTTAGTTCAAACATTTCTAGTAATAAAATAATAATTCTTATAGTCCATTTCTACATGAACACAAGTATAACATATAGTAAAATGCATGAAATGTTTCTAAGTCCATTCTCTCTCAATAAGTCAACGACTGCCTTCAAGCCGGACTTTCTTCTTCTACTTCAAATCCAAAAGTGATTAAAGTGAAGAATTCTCTACAGTAAGTAAACTTCTTAAACTCAGCCCATTGGCTAGTCTCGTTCTCTTAAATGATTATCATTGGATAATAGGAAACTACTCAATCAGTTTCCATTATGTCAGCGAATCTAGAATATTCTTGCCTTAAGCTGTTTACTTCAAATCCAGACATTTTCAAACTAACACCATAAGGAGTGCCCAAGGTCGGGTCACTCTGACAATTTAGTAGTTTATATAGCAATTAAATTTAAAAATAGGGAGGGGCAAATTTACTCTCACACTATGAGTTTTGGTAAATTTGATAATCTAATGCAAAAACACGACTTAATGGGTTGGATTTTAGTGCCCAGAATATTGAGTTCAGTTCAATGTTGCAAAGTGTAAACGCGACCTTAGAATTTGTAAACGATGCATAATTTGAGAGACACCATCGTAACGTACTTTCGTTTTCTCTGTTTCATGTATTCTAAATATTTACTTACTGTGCAGAAGTGACAAACCAGTATGGCAAAGTCTTTCAAGCTCTGATCATAAGAAGTGGATTGCTCTACAACTCAGCTTGTCATGAATACCCGCATTATCACGTGACAGTGAGGGTATGTATTAGCCGAGATTAGATTTTCGGTAGCAATTTTGAAATATTACCTATAAACATCTTTTGCTTATCTGTTCTACACACACACTCTCTCTTTCTGACTTTCACACTCATTCAAACACACTCGCAAATCCTTTTTCACATACACAAAACACACGCATATACATACATCTTTTATACAAACATATACAAACACACACATAATTATCTATACACAAATACACATAGTGCTTTGCTAACGACTAAAGATTGTTAAACAGATGAAGATAATTTTTCAGATGATTTTATTTTTTAAATAAAACTAAAATTTACTAAAGTTGAATAGGTTCTTTACGATTGAAATCGAAAACCTCTCTTTTCCACTACGAACTTTTCTTTAACCTTTATTAAGTCGTTAATAACAAATAAAATATGTTTCAAATAAAATATGTTTTCCGAAAACATTGTAAATCGCCAAAGAAAGACTTTCAAAGATTAAATTTTCTACAAATATCGGGTTTGCAACCCATGTTTTGCGTGACTTGTCGGAGAGCATTTCTGGACGAGAATATAGCGTCATAGACACTGGTAAATTGCGAATTTATATTTTTGTCCATGCATGTATTTACAAATTTTAACAAACTCGTAAACCAGCATTGGAGATATTTATTTGACACTCACAAGAAATTATATTTTTCAGTAAGTATTGCCTTAGAGAAGCTTTATGTCTACATCAATAATAGACCTCATAATGCAAAAGTGTTCAGGCACACCTGTTAATATAGACTACTTGTGGTCTCTGCAATAGGGTTTTTTTGTTCGGTATGTCTAATTGCATGTATGCGTGATTGATTGTGCTAATGCCTTAATAATGTAATATTTGTTTTTCTATTTTTGCGTTTTGGGGCAGACACATTTAGATAGTTGGATGGATGGATGGACAGATGATGGGTGGATAGATAGATAGATAGATGGATAGATAGATGGGTAGAGAGATAAATGGATAGATAGATGGATGGATAGATAGCTATAGATAGATAGATAAATAGCCTTTGGTGGTTATTTTTAGTATAATGGTAAGTGTGCATTTGTTGATAATTTTTTCCTCCCTTAAAATATCGTCATTTCCGAGGAAAGCAGTTGAGAACTCCACACTTTCCAAACCATGTCAAGGTCAGGTGATAATTACCTGGCAAGTGCATAAACGCGCGCCAGCATGAGAACTACTAAATTATCGCCAAGTGGTGTTTTCAGACTAGCGTTGACAGGATTTGTTCTGATATCCTTGACATTTGCAGTTTTTCAAAATTAAAGAACCGGATGTAAAAAAAAAAAACATACTAATTTATTTTTAGCCTTATTTCCATTTCCTATCCAAACTTATATGCAATAAAGTATTCAAAATAACTAAGTTATTTATAATATGTTTTAGTATTTTAGTCAAATTATCATTGTTCTATGAAAACAAACCTATCTTTTGACTTTTAGTTTAAATTAAATAAATTAAATTAATGGCATGTACTACTAATAATTTATTACTTAGAAATAGATGAAAATTCTAAGTTGTGACAACCCAGAGAAATGTACGATACTATTATAAATAAGTTTAAAGTCTAAAAGCAATCAATTACAATTAAAATATGTTAAATCGAACTTTAGATATATACGTTTCAACATTGACAGTCTGTCAATAAGTTACAGTAAAATGTTTAAAGTCTAAAAGCAATTACAATTAAAATGTGCTAAATTGAACTTTAGATCTATACGTTTCAACATTGATAGTCTGTCAATAAGTTACAGTAAAATGTTTAAATTTAAAGGACTTACTAATTTGCATATTTTATTATACAAATATTTTCCTCATAACAGAACTCAAACCTATCAGGTTATAGGTTACTACAAATCAAATTAGGAGTACAGATAAATCCTAACAGAACAACACATGTCATGTGTGTGTGTGTGTGTGTGTGTGTGTGTGTGTTTTCACACAGCAGCCAATGGTGCAAACCATACAGAGTATATCAGTCAAAGCATTAATGACATTATTTGCATATATATACATATAGATCTTGCTTAAGAATGAGTATTAGATTTCTGTTGTTATTTGAGATTGTTTAGTTTGATAGCAAAATATTTCGAAAAAATGGAAAATCCTATCAGTCTTGTAATATCGAAATACGTTTATATATTTTATGAAGTTATATCATTTATTTGGTCTTTCATAAAATGTGTGACATAAATGTAAGTTAATTTTTAAGTTGAAAGTTGAATCTTTGCTAAAGGGACACGAACCGCTGTGTTCGTTATTTAACCAGTTTAATCATAAGTCACGTGTACACGAAAACGTGTGAAGACTTGCTACCTAAAGTCACTCTGTAACACTTCTGGCTGCAAACAGCATGACCTGTGAGAACATGTATTCATCCAGCATGTCAATGCATGACATTAATAAAGTACGCTAACTCGGCAAGAATTGTCTTTCTTTAGCCTGATATCAGCTACAGACATTGTAATATATTCCACCACGTAAGATATCTTCAGTCCTCGTGAGTACGCAAAACAAATTTGAAAAATAATGTACTATATATTAAAATAAGTAATAATATTCAGTCAGCAATGAAATTTGCATTTGCTTAGAAACATACATTAAAGAGTTTGAGTTAAAATGGATCCTTATGAATTGTGCCTAGACATTAACATAAACGGGATGTGTGGTTTATATTATTATTATTATTATTATTATTATTCAGAACGTTTACTCGTCAACTTTCAATTTTGTTTATCAGGTCCGCGTACATGGACTCTGCCTCTGTGAAAGTGAGAAATAAAAAGGTCAAGGTCTTCAAAGTGTGCTCTCGAGTGTCGTTAGCATCATCAAGCAGAGCACCAATTTTCCGTGTCTTTGTTGGTTCCAGCACTAAATGTATAGATTAATGTTGCTTACATTTCGCTTTTCTGATTTTTGTTACCTGTAATATATTGCTATTGTGTTTGTACATTCATTTGTGATATAATGTTATCTTAGTCTCTTGCATGTTTAATTAGTTTGTGTGTGTGTGTGTGTGTGTGTGTGTGTGTGTGTGTGTGTGTGTGTGTCTGTTATGTGTTATAACGGTAAGACACATCGAGCTTGAATAATTAATCTTAGTAGTAGTTATAGAATAGTAGTAGAGTGGTGGTGGTGGTTGTGGTGTTGATGGTGGGTGGTAGAATTTGTATAAATGATACAGTGCAATCAACCTCTTTAGTAATTACAGTAAAGCATAAGCAACTATTGGTAATGGTATGCGTCACCCCCAGACGCTAATAAAATTCTATTTCATCCTTAAAATAGACCAGTGCGAGTTTGTCATACTTCCTTTCCTGCCAGTACATAGAGAACATAATAAGAACAAAATACGATCTTAAATAATAAAGTAACACACCAGTGGACAACCAGGGTGTGGACATCATGTATCGCAAGAGAAGAATGTTTAAGTTAAAAAAGTTACAATTTTATATTAATTGACATCATAGCCCCAAAATATAGCATCAATAAAAATTCATAAGTATAATGTAGAACGTAATCAAATTAGTGAACATAGAAATAATGGTTCAAATACATAAACATTCTCCAATTCCAATCATAGATCAATAGTAAACGTACGAAATATTTCTAAGTCCATTCTTTCTTTACCATTCAGTTAACTTACCAAAAGCTAAGGATCGCCTTTAAGACCGGACTTGATTTACGTCAAAATCAAATTGATTAGAATATGCGACTTTGTTCAACAAAGTAACTTTCGGTCTATCCCCATTAGATGAAACTGTTATGAGCAAGTGTGAGGCTATTAGTCAGATAATCTACTCATCCGTTTGGAACTGGTTTGGATTACTTTAGCAAGTTCTAGCATATTCTTTACTTGAGTTGTTATTTTAAGTCTGGTACTTACAAGAATATCATCATGCATAGTACCCGAGGGTCATATCACGTTGATATTTAACGAACTATATAATAAAATGGGACAGGCAAATTTACCCCCCCCCACTAAATCATATTTGTTCAAAACAATCACATCAAATTAGTTCACATCAAATTAGTTCAATTATTTAAAAGGATGAATAATATATCTGAGACAGAGGTAAGGTTAAACAAAACTTAATGTGCATGTTTTGTAACTCTCTCAGTTAATAAGATTTTTTGTTTGTTTTAGAGTATATGAGAGCACAACGAAAGCTGTGAAAGCGTGATTACAAGAAAAGACATTCTCTCAACATGGGGTGTGGTTGCAGTTGCTGTTGCTGTCGCTCTGCAAAAACTGTGAATGAAATGTAAAAGTTAACTGCATTTTTTTTTAAAGAGCAAGCATAAATTTAGAAAAAAAACAATTAAAAATAATATAACAATCAAAATGTTTATTAATATTTAGAACAAGATACGTACATACTGATAGATAATGCATAATTCGTACACAGATAAATCAAGCTAATATAAGGATACGTTCTTGTTTTCAATAGAATAATCTAGTTAAATTATAATTTTATAGTGAAAAGTCATATCATATATTTTCAATTTTACATTTGCGTTGAAGGTAATGTTGATGGCAATGTTACTTAGAACACTGATGTTTCCCTTCGTTTAGGCTAGTTTCCTTATTCTTGAAATGCTTCGAAAGTCTACGAGAGAAACAGAGTTGTTGCACACAGGTCACAGTATGGGAACTTTGCAGACCTGTTCTATTTGATGGCATTATAGTTTATGAATTAGTAACAATGCAGCCCTATCATATTCTATTTTAAGGCATCCAATTTGTGAATTAGAAATCCTGCTTTCCTACCAAGCTCTATTTTTAGCATTCTCATGTTTGAATTATAAATCCTACAGTCCTATCATATTCTATTTTATGGCATTCTCATGTGTAAATTAGAAATCCTGCAGTCCTATCATATTCTATTTTATGGCATTCTCATGTGTAAATTAGAAATCCTGCAGTCCTATCATATTCTATTTTGTGGCATTCTCATGTGTCAATTAGAAATCCTGCAGTCATGTTCTGTTCTATTTTATGGCATCTATTGTATGAATTCTGCATTCCTATCATGTTCTATTTTATTGCACTCTAGTTTGTGAATTAGTAACCCTATATGTATGGGCCGGCATCAAACAAATGCATCTACATCAGATATACACACCCACCTCCTTTCTCTCTCATACACACGCATACACACACTATATTTATCTCTTAAGGACAAAATGACAAGCATATATAGGTTATCTATTTTTGTTATGTGCTATTTAATCAGATCCCAAGAAAATAAACCTATTGTGAGGCCCAAAACGAGCCATGGAAGTCAAAAGTGGGTAATTGAAGTGAAAAATCTAACTGAAATGAAAGATCCACACCAAAGTCCTACAACTGAAAGGGAGATACTCCAGTCGAGTCATACACCTAAAGAGGAAGAAT
>CM054183.1:18528974-18566474 GCA_028829895.1 Sinotaia quadrata | reverse complement strand
CCCATAACTAATTACAAGTGATGAGAATCTTAACTTATATATTATTAATTTTTCAGAAGACACCACTCGTCTCTCTCACTTGGCTGATATGCGGGGTCTGTAACATTTTTCTCTTCCACAACATTAAAGACAAATATTTGCTATTACAAAATATTTCCGTAGGTGGAAAACTTCTTACTAAAGGAGAAGATTAATCCGTCTTTTAATCTATATTTAGCGAGCCCCCATCAAACCTCTTTCTTCTCCAAAATATGGTTATCAACATGTGTAAGAAGGTCAATAAATTTAGCAATAAATTTATTAAATCAACAATCAAATTTAAAACATATGAATATAATTAAATGAGTGTTGATATTTACATCACAACAATGCTCAATTAACGCTGGACAATTGCTTAGTTTATCTTAACATAGACATAAGCAGTCAGTTAATATAAATACATAATCAAGTTCATGTATATCATTAGGGAAATGATTAAAATCAGTGCACATAACCTGTTCAAAGATGGCGGCTGTCAAAGGACACGTTTTTCACAATCATTTGGTTTGCAACAAGTCACTGCCTTTCATATTTAGGTGAGGGTCTACGTGCCCCTAGTAGAGGCACATTACAAACTGTTTTAGAATCTTCAACATGCCTTCCAAGCATGCTGTAGAAAATCGTCCTGAATTTCACATGCATTGTCAGGACATCAGGAGAAATATTATCGAATTTCCATGTGCATTTACTCAACTCACCATGGGGAATGTTCAAAATACACACACAGCATAAGAAACAGCATCGATCAAAAATCAAAAGTATAATGTACAACGTAATCAAATTAAGAACATAGTAATAATGGTTCAATTCAATAAAGCATTCTCCACTTCAAATCATAGATCAACAGCAAACTTGTATGAAATATTTCTAAGTCCAATCCTTCATTATCCATCAGTTAGCTAACCATAAGCTAACAATCACCTTTATGACTGGACTCGAATTATGTTTAATTTCAAAGTGATTAGAATAGAGTACTTCTTCTACAATGAAACTTTTGGCAAACCCCATTGGTTGAGGTTGTTATGAACAATGTGAGACTATTAGTAAGAAAAACTATTCATCCAGTTTGTCGCCGCTATACTCTGGGGTGACTTTGTAATAATGACTTATACCAACTCTGTATAATTAGTTATGATACAAGACATCTACAAGTGCCGGTGCAGAGCATGGGTCACTGGTTAAATATGTATATCTGCAACTGTTACGCTGATATACTGGTACGTCGCCAATTTGGCTCCGCCCCCAACTCAGATTCAGCTGAGATTTAATGTTTATGAATAATATATATATAATGATTACAATTAACGAACAGAGGACAAGACGTACTCATTACATTATCACTTGAACTACGAAAATAACGATAGAACTAACAAACACGCTTTTTAAAAATAATAACAAGAAATTTAATAAAAGAAAAAGTTAACAAGATTTAGAAGATTCAGTTCATCCTAAGCCAGTTCATTGGACTGAAGTCACTGTCTGAATAGGCACTTAGCTTAAGCACAGAAATGACGTCAGTCTTGTAGACTTGAATTTTCCAGTCAATAGATCGACACGTCCCAATTCAGCCGGGACAAGTAGAACGGCCACACAGGCACAGCCACACAGGCAAACAACAGGCAGCTATAAACGAGCAGCCGAGAATACACAATAACCAGGAAAAAAAACCCTGCAACACAAACAATTGCAAAGCCTAAGTGTCCAGTCCAGTGCTCGATTAATAATTACTAAGTTTGGCATAGGCCTCTGAAAGGAAGAATATTAACATTTTCAAAATAAAACATAGTATATAACATCCTAATAAAACTTAACCATTCACACAAATACAAAGACGCTTTTACCTATATAGCCAGGGTTTTCTTCTCTCATATACGACCCAGTGTTGTTTTGGGCGGACTACCCTTTCAGTCGTCACCCTCAGACGATTTTTTCAGGAAGTAGTGAAGATAACATTTTCACTGTGGTTTTTATTACCCTGCTTAGACCAGCTTCTGACCTGTTCAATTCATTAGCTCTAAGATGATTATGTCCCTCTAACAACTCTAACCACCCGCTAAGCGTACGCACTGACCACACGCTGACCGCCTCGTTCGCAGACTTCAAACACCGCAGACATCAAACGCCAGTCCCTAAATCTTCCACAAATGTCTCTCATTCGTTCCAGGGCTTCCCTTCTCGGTAAACAGGACGCAATACGCACTCATTCCACAAATGAAAATTTATATAAAATATATATGTGGGAATATTTTCCCATCATACAACACAGTTGGAACTGGCTTGGATTGTATCAGCAATTTCTAGCTTACCCACCTGAGCTGTTTACTTCCAATTCTGACGCTGTCAAATATCAACATAAGCAAGCCCAAAGTCGGGTCATTTTGACATTTAACAATTTATATAGCAACACAAGTCTAGAAAATGAAATAGGCAAATTTACTCTGCCATACCCACCAATATGCATGCATGATATATAACTGTATGAATGACTTATATGAATTTATTTCTTGTATCTAAGTGTATATATATGTGTTTACATGTGCATTCTTGCGTGCATGTGTGTGTGTGTGTGTGTGTGTGTGTGTGTGTGTGTGTGTGTGTATGCAAATTTGGATGCTTTTTCCAGGCTTTTCTATCAGAAAGATATGGCTATCGCATGTTTCCCAACCGTATCGAAGAAGGAATATTTGAGAGGATGCTGGAGAAAGTAAAAGACAAAGACACAATAGTGCTGCTGAACAAGTAAGATTTATTTTTCATGTTTAAAACAGTTAGTGGCATAACGTAATGAAAGATACAATAGTGCTGTTGAACAAGTAAGATTTATTTTTCATGTTTAAAACAGTTAGTGGCATAACGTAATGAAAGATACAATAGTGCTGTTGAACAAGTAAGATTTAATTTTCATGTTTAAAACAGTTAGTGGCATAACGTAATGAAACTCCGAGTGCAATATTGCAAGCAACGAGCTGAGAACGGAATGGGCTTCTGTGAATAAATTAATATCCTGTTCAAAATGTTTACTAAAGTAAAACCTATATGATTTCAGTTTCCATTCATGTAGGCCTACATCAATAAACACAGCTATTACACAGATTAGGTTTAGATTGTAAACATTTATATAGAATGTAAACTTTTAATGTAGAAAGTAAACATTTAACGTATTTATGTTATCTGCGAGAAAAATGTTTTAGTTCGACATATGAACTTCAATATTTTTAATGTGGTATAAGCATGAAAAGCAGTTCACACAGTTTCTTACGTATACGAAAGATAAACGATTAAAAAAACCTAGCAAATTGAACCAATAGAAATTGTTTTATTCAGAATTTTATCTGGATATCTTATATAATAAGTGCTTCGTTATTGTAAGTATGTCTCTGGTGTAATCTCCTGTTTATGCCTATGAGAATGTTTCTTTATTGCTTGTGTTTATGCCCCCCCCTCTTTTGTCTCTTGTTTATGCGCATGTGAATCTTTCTTTATTGATTGTGTTTATCCCCCCCCCCACCTTTGTCTCTTTATGTTTATATGTCGTGCCTATGTGCAGTGTGGGTGAAGTGAACCCGATCATTATATTTAACAGGTGTTGGTTCAAGATAGGTTGCAAAATGTTTGTATTTAACAGGTGTTGGTTCAAGATAGGTTGCAAAGTGTTTGTATTTAACAGGTGTTGGTTCAAAATAGGTTGCAAAATATTTGTATTTCAACAGGTGGTTCAAGGTATATTGCAAAATGTTTGTATTTCAATAGGTAGTTCACCATGCATTGCATTATTTTTGTATTTCAAAAGGTGATTCAAGATACATTGCAAAATAGTTGTATATCAACGGGTGGTTCAAAGTAAATTATAACAGGTTTTGTATTTGAAAGGGTAAAGTTCAGGATCAATTGCAACATTTTTTTAAATTCATAAGATGGTTCAAGATATATTGCAACGTATTTGTATTTCAATAGGTGGTTCAAGAAAGATAGCAACTTGGCACCACCCACATACATCCTTCAGCCAGTCGAACAATCTGTGCCACTCGATGAATCTGTGTCACTCGATCGATCGCCGCTTGTGGAAAATGCCCCTGAACGATGGTACACGGACAATGAAAAGATGAGGGAGGCAGTAAGAAATGTTTCGGTAAATGTACAGTTTTGTCACAAGTAGCCATTTACAGTGAGCGATATTCTGTACATTACGTTTGCATATCAAAAGTCGAAGTATCACTCAAAATATTGTACTCGACATTTATTCCCGTTAATTAATTACGTTCTCCCACTACCATCCCTACATATCTATCTATCTATCTATCTATCTATCTGTCTATCTATCTATCTATCTATCTATCTATCTATCTATCTATCTATCTATCTATCTATCTATCTATCTATCTATCTATCTATCTATCTATCTATCTATCTATCTATCTATCTATCTATCTATCTATCTATCTATCTATCTATCTATCTATCTATCTATCTCAATAAAAATGTGATTTGTTTACTGGCCTTCCCCACAGAGGTGTGGAGTGTTCCCTTGCATACTGTACGCGGAAGACTTTGAACTCCTTCAAAAACATCAACAACGTGATCAACACCTGTTCACAAGGTGAGATCTACACAATTTCTACCATCACTCACCCCACTCACACACTCATGCATAATCATAAAAATACGACACACCTCTTGAGTTCTGTTTAAACTTAAAACAAAACATACGCGAATGATGAATTTGATGATGATTAAAATCTCCTCTAAATGTTTGTTTTCGAGTTATCTAGTTCAACATTGCCTGATAACACTAGATTTGAAAGAAATTTCCTAACTTTACGCAAACAAAATGAAATGGTAATAAAATAAAACAAACAAATCAGATGACCCAAACATTCATAGAAACACTGCGACCTGCTATGACCCCTGATGATGTTGCGGAATCGTTCACTGGCAAATTCACGGTACACTCTCTAAGACCCAAGACAGACATACGACAAACGCCACTTCAGGGGTCGTAATTAATTTAACAAATTTAGTGAGATGTATCAAGTAGCAGGGGATGAATTCCATTCATAGCTAAATGAATTATGCCTTTGTGTTTACAGCAACCTGAAGGTTTGGGGTGACGCAACACCGTGTTGTTATGCAATAATCATGTTCTGTATTATATAATTCACAAGTGTAATGGTGCTTTCTATAAATGCATTTGAAACTCTGCAGGCTAGTTAATTCAAGGGTTTGGCTTTGATTTAAGAGACATACATATCACGTGTCCTTCAAATAATATTTTCACAAACATTTAACACCCAAACTCGGTAAACCAAACATCTCCGTTGTTTCAACAATTTTCAAGCGATTGTTATGACAATTAAGATGCAAACATTATGTAATATTTTATGAAGCAAAACATTCCTACAATGTCATAGACTTTTGAGCATATCCGTTTTTGAAAAAAATGCCTAATGAAGAAAATTATTTATGTGTACCCATATTGAAAGACTGGAAACAAACTGGTTTGACCTGTGAATAAGTAACTAGAGCGCACATTATGCGTCAAAGAAAGACAACTGAGTTGTTACTACGAAATTAAATCGTACAGTATAAGAAAGTAACTACATCTTACATTGTATGGAATAGTGAGACACGTTTTTCGAATCACTCTCTGAGCCGTTTTCGTGACTTTTTCATTGAGGTTTGGACGGATTACTGTGGCTACAGCTGTGTAGTAGTGTAACTAGTCCAGGTGATCGAAAATATGGACCTTCAAAGCCCAAATTTTGTCGCAATCAGTACACAAAAGGGAAGGAAACAGTAGGAAATGGCAATAACAGTTGTTCGATAATCCTTTCAACTGACAGTTCAGAAAGTGATTGTGAGGAGGTGGACGCGCCCACTAGATCAGAACATAAATTACAAGACCTGTACGATCTGATGTTTGAGTGTAGTACAGAGGAGGAGAAAGAAGATGAGTCAGCTAGTGAAAATGAAACTTCTGAAAGTGAAGAAGCCTGTGCAGTAAAGCTGTTGATGTTTAAGATCCAGAAGGAAATAGAATAATGAAAGTAGCAATCCTCAGTAAAAATGATTTCATCGCAGTTGGTGTGTCGTCACTGTCATCATACTGTGAGGTTGTTTGAAATCGAAAGAAATGGACTGGCATGTAAATTTGCATTTTATTGTAGCAATGAAAACTGACAAGCAGCCTGCTTTCTCCTCAACACCTCAAATTTCTGTAGGCAATGCATTTGTAACCTTAGAAATATAGACGAGCTGCATTTGCTATGCTATGCATATGAGCGGACAGGTCACAGTAAGAGAGACATTTTGTGGGGTAATGGATTTACCAAAACCAGTGGGTGAAAGTAGTAACCAAGCTATAAAGAAAACAATTCACAAAACATTTATCACTGTACAAAAGATCAGCTTGCATGTAGCTACAGCACTTGAGTATGAACAGATAAAAGATGATGATAACAGAGACATTTATATTTTCATATTTGGCCACTCATGTAAAGCAGGTGACAACTAGTGGCAAGAAAACCTAAAAAGGTTCTTGATATTCAAGATAAAGGCAAAAGTCTGTAAGGCATGTGACTATTGGGAGAAACAAGATCAGAGCAATGAAAAGCATAGAAAAGGATCGACACTCATGGTGCAGATTGCATATTGACACAGGAGGTTTCTAGTGGGTCACTGGGTGCAAACGTACCCGTGGGATCAGTTGAGCAGTTCAAGCTAAGGTATACACGGTTTGTTGGTGATGGGGATACTAAGACATATGAAAACGTGTGTGAGAGTAAGCCCTATAGCGACAAAAAGATTGACACACTTGAATGTGTGGGTCATTTTACAGAAACGAATCAGCGCAATACTAAGACCCCCCCCAAAAAAAAAAAAAAAGAAGAGAAAGAACACCAAAGAAGCTCTGCCTGATGGAAAGAGACTAGGTGAGAAGGGTAGACTTATAGAGTTCACCATTGATAAGCTACAAAGTTATTATGGAAATACAATCAGGGAAAATAAACATGAAATTGTTAAGATGAAGGAAGCTGTTTAGGCGGTGTACTTTTTCTCAAGGCTTCATGATGAAAAACCTGTTTACAACTTTTGTGATGCTAGATGGTGCCCCTTTCTGAAGGCTAGAAGAGAAGGTAAACATTATACTCATAGAACAAACTATTATCTCCATTCTGCAGTAATGAAAGCTAGAGGAGAAGGTAAACATTGCACTCATAGAACAAACTATTATCTTCCTTCTTCATTCATGAAGGCTAGAGGAGAAGGTAGACATTACACTCACAGAACAAACCATTATCTCCCTTCATGGAGGCTATAAAAGCAATCTGGAAAGACCTTGCCAAGACAGAGTTCCTAACAAAGTGTCTATGTGGCTACAGACAAAACCAGAATGAGTCAAACAATAGCTTTATATGGAAGCTGTCCCCCCAAAAGACGAATCATGGACTGAAAACTCTTGAAGCTGCTGTGGCAGTAACCTTGTTCAATGATGGCTGCACAAATTCGTTGGCTATTTTGAGGATGATGGACATTGATCCGGGACAGTTCTGTGAAGAAGCTGATGTGCCTTTGATAAACGAACAGCGACAGATGCTTGACCTTCCAAAGCTCTTCGTCAGGCTACTAGACGCAGAAGACTGTGTGCTGATGAACAAGAAACTGAAAGAATGGGTTATCTCTACCAAGCTGGGGTTACTGACTGTTTTCAGGTCGGAAAACATTCATTTTCTGCATGCCGAAAGTTTCCTAAAACACGACGTTTGTGCTAACAGTCTTCCAGTTATTTTCTACAATTATTGTCAGATTTTCCTGGAATTTTGCACACATACAGCAGTGGCTGTGGTATGAACCAAAATCATTTGCCTATTTATAATACGTACCAAGATATGTGGATATGTAAGCTGTATTTTTGACAAGATCTTATCAAATATTTCAGTTTGGTGTTAAGACAAACCAGAAACACTAGTAAAGTGACAGTGTTTCAGGTTTTATCTTTTACGTCTTTCCTTTTTCTTATATGTGGGAAGTATCGTATCTGTCTGTGATACATGGGTTTAGACTAGTTCTACAATGCAGGCTATTTTTTATAATGTCGAGAGTAAACATTTTAAACATTTTAAAGTTACTTACATTTTAAGCCTTTCGTCATTCCAGAAACATATATTAATATAATTTCTTTAATATACAACATCTTGGCCACCAAATTTCATGTTTGTATATTAATTAGTTGGCCGTGATGATTTTGAAAAAACATTTATACCAAAATTTATAGTTTAAGGTGTTGGACTTTAAGTAGCCTCATTTTATTTTTTCAAGAGAAAATTATATATTGCAGAGCATTACTAGATACCACTTTCTTCGGGGGAAATAAATATATTTCATTACATTGATTTCTCTGATATGTTGGGCTGTATTTCATACATCGTTTTATCAGCATACTGTTGGAAGAACTTCATGATCTTCGAAATAATAATTATCATTTTTTCATTCATCAGGTGGTATAGGGAAGATGACACGACACACCCTAAAACGTTTGTCCTTCGATCGGATACAAACGAACAGCAATATTTATCAGAGTACGACAGGATGCGAACAGCAATTTATAATGCATCGGTAATTGTTTTGTGTTCATGCAAATCCACTACACTTTTAGGAGAAAACATTTCATCACGTATTAGTATTAAAAACTTAATTTACCTCCCATTTGACTAAAACATATTGTGACGTAACGCCACCCTAGTTATTAGTTATGATTATTTTATTAATCATCCATAACTAATTACAAGAGTTCAGAAAGTAATTTTATGTTATTAATAATTCTCCCGAAAGACACGACTCATCTCTCTCTCACCTGGATGACATGTGGGCGATGTAAACGTTTTCTCTTTTGCACAACATGAAAGACAAACATTTACTGTCACACAATATTTCCATAGGTTGAACACTTCTTACCAAAGGAGAAGATAAATCCGTCTTTTAGCATATTCTTTATCTAGTTCTTTACTCCAACTCTGACACTTAAAAATATCAGCAAAAATATATGCGCAAGGTCGGTTCACTTTGACATTTAACAATTTATATAACAATTAAATTTAGAAATAGGGATGACAAATTTACTCTGCCACACATATAACAATAGCAAATCATTAGAATATGTTTGTCGTGAAATTTAAGTACGGGTCTCTTCCTACTGACATTATATCACGTTTCCTATTGTCTCTAACCTTTGTATTTTCCCATGCATACGAGGATAATCACACAGCTACATCCAAATTTACATTTATATGCAATTTCACATTATTCTACACATGAATATGATTTAAAAAAAGAATACAATTCTAGTAAATATCAGTATAATTTGCAATTTTAATGCACGAAGTCGACACTACATTAAAGTTTCAGCTCTCGGTCATCATTGAAAGATTTCCAACAGTTTCTTGTATTAACAGAATTTCTAGATGTAAGGGATGTTCTTCAATCATCTTTTCAAAGAACACAATCATTTTTTTATTTTTAAACAAAACCACTCTCCCACTTCGTGTAAAGATTGTTTAATCGATTTGCCTTCAAAACAATTTTAGTTCATTTAGAGATTTTACTGAAAGTGGACCTTCATTTACTCTGAGAATATATGTATATAATCATCTGAATTGTCTGGTAGTTTAAAAATATATATATAGACTGAAGCAAACTTAGCACTTTATTCAATTGTAATTACAAACATCACACAATATATTCGTGCTTCACAAACACCAATTCACACATTAACATTAAAACAAGAACAATCAATTAATTTTTCTTAATTTTGACTTAATACTAGCTAGATTTTGTTTCTTTCAGAAAATTATTTCGAAAGAACATGGCTGCAGATTTTTTCCAAAGACGTTAGACACAGAGAACTTTCAGCGTTTGAGAAATTCTGTAAAAAAGGATGAAAAAAGATTGTTAGACCGGTAATAGTTTATCTTATTATCTTGTTATATAATTTATTAATTTGCAAACATTCATTAAAAATAATTTTATTTGTAATACACCTCATTATTTCACAGACAAACTACTTCTATCTATCTCTCTCTCTCTCTCTCTATCTATCTATCTATCTATCTATCTATCTATCTATCTATCTATCTATCTATCTATCTATCTATCTATCTATCTATCTATCTATCTGTCTGTCTGTCTGTCTATCTATCTGTCTGTCTATCTATCTATCTATCTGTCTGTCTGTCTGTCTGTCTTTCTACCTGTCTGTCTGCCTGCCTGCCTGCCTGCCTGTCTGTCTGTCTGTCTATCTATCTATCTAATATCGATCTATCCACATGTTAAATTGATTGCTAATGTTTATGCTAGGATAAACTGAACTAT
Organism: Sinotaia quadrata; assembly: GCA_028829895.1. Taxonomy (NCBI): domain Eukaryota; kingdom Metazoa; phylum Mollusca; class Gastropoda; order Architaenioglossa; family Viviparidae; genus Sinotaia; species Sinotaia quadrata. The sequence goes on along the minus strand of CM054183.1, from coordinate 18,556,070 downwards.
TGCCTAGCGTTACTCAAACATTGCTGTGAATTGATGTAAATGTCAATGCTCATTTGATTATATACATATGTTGTATATTTGATTGCTGATTTAAAACAAATATTGTTAAATTTATTAACCTTCTTACACATATTGATACAGTATGTTGGAGAGATAGTAGGCGTGCTCGCTGAATATATATTAAAAGATACATTTATCTTCTCCTCTGGAAATATTGTATGATTGTAAATGTTGTCTTTAATGTTGTGGAAGAGAGAAAACATTTACAGCACCAGTATATTCGCCAAGTGAGAGAGATGAGTGGTGTTTTCTGGATAATTATTTAATAAATAAACTAAAATTCTCATCACTTTCTATTGGTTATGGATTGTTAAATAATAATAATAATAATAATAATAATAATAATAATAATAATAATAATAATAATCGTCATCATTATCATAATCATAATCATAACCACTAACTAGTCAAGTGATGAAAATGTCAACGCCCTTTTGATTATATTCATATATTGTATATTTAATTGTTGATTTAATAAATTTATTGTTAAATTTATTAACCTTCTTGTAGATATATTAAAGCCTTATGTTGGAGTAATAGTAGGTGGATGGGGGATCATTACATTTATTAGATTTTTATTCCTCCTTTAGTAAGAATTTTCCACCTAAAGAACATTATGCAACAGTAAAACGTTCATCTTATTATTGTATAAAGAGCAGAGTTTTACGACACCCTTATAATTCGCCAAATGTGAGACATGTTGTTCTTATGGGAGAATTATTAATAACCACTAATTAAGACTCCCAATCAGAAGTAATTATTTATATACTATTAATCAACAAATAATAATCATAACGAGTGAAGTGTGCCTTGAGAGGTGTCACACCCACAATATTGTAATCGTCATTATATTTATCTCGTGTGCCAGGTGGTTCCAGAAAGGAGATAACTGCTACACGCTTTCAAATGCTGGGAATTCCAGACCTTTCTTTTGCAAAGAGGTTGAAGATACGCAAATGGCACTTACTAATGCAGTGGTATGCATTGTTGCAATTACTCTAATTAGAAACTATCTGTCACGTGACACGCGCGCTATTATTAGACAGGAAGTAAATATTACTAAATCAATACTATAATTGAGCTATCGGTCACGTGACATATGCACTGTCATTAGACAGAAAGAAAAGTCAGCTAGCTCACGACTATAATTAGAACTATCGGTCACGTGACGCATGCACTGTCATTAGACAGAAAGAAAAGACTTCTAACTCAATACTATAATTACAACTTTTTATAAGAGTTGCTTTCCAGGCTCTGTAGTAATAAAGTGAACATTCCACACCTTCAAATTTATTTCTGGACAACATCTTACCTTGTTAACAACAAAAAATACAAACATTTGTGATTTCATTATTCTGTTACTGGACGATGTGCACGCGCGTACATATGTACACACACAGAAAGGGAGAGTTATGAGTTTTGAAGTTCTTTATCTTTATTTCATGCACGCACTTACATACATACACAGAACGAGAGAGTTATGAGTTTTGAAGTTCTTTTTTTATTTCATAATGATAGAGTGACTTCACAAAGTAAGTTTTAATGGATGTGAATTTGGATTTCCTAGAAGAACGTAACACAGTGATAAGTATAGGATGACTGTAGTGCTCTGTTTATCACATTATTTTCAGTGTTTCAGGGCCCGAAGTTTGTTTATCACATTATTCTCAGTGTTTCAGGGAACGAAGTTTGTTTATCACATTATTCTCAGTGTTTTAGGGCGCAAAGTTTGTTTCTAAAATGTTAATAAAACATCAATGATCCTGTATAAAATGAGTGCTGTGCACACCCTTACTGTAAACCCTATTATACTCCATGCTTCCGTCAAACTGTAGGGTCTATGACAGCGGAAGCACAAAGGACCGAACCATCGCATTTTATGCTAAGTGTATATAAGGCGCTGACCACCTAAAGAACTACATACCCTGAGTTTATGTGTATATAGGGAGTTGATCACATACTAAACTACATACACTGAATAACCATAAGTTTATAGGGAGTTGACCACATTGTGAACTACACAGCCTGAGTACACGTGTGTATGTGGAATTGACCACATAGTGAACTACACAGCCTGAGTACACGTGTATATATGCATAAATAATGCAGCTCATGTTCACAGAAAAAACTGCATAATGTGTATACAAGTTTGTACAGGCAGGTTTGGGACCCAGAGTAAACGGTATAAGAATAAACAAACGCAAATTCACAAGACTTACTGTAAGCATTTCTGGTTTAGTAAAATTCATGCACACTAAATTATAGTTTTGTAAAACAGATTCATGTGTCACGTGATTAGGAAACAACATGTGCGCTTGCAAGCGTCAGGAAAGGAGTTTTAAATCTCAGAATCACATCCTGTAGTTTCTCTTTCCATTGGATTTAATTAAATACATTCTTTGAAGAATAACTCTTTGCTATTCATTAAATGTTTTATTTCAGAAAATTGTACTCCATATTGTTGGTTCTCCTGTCTCAATCTGTGAAAGCGAAAAAGAGAAGCTAGGACGTCTACAGGAAGGTCAAATATCACACATTAAACAACATATTATAACTGCAAACGAGAAGAAATGGCTAGAAAAGTAAGAGTTGAATTTAGATTGTACTGTATTTATTGTATGATGGAACACCATAGAAACGCCCATTGTTTCAGTTATGTACTATTCTATGTACAAATATATTGTCTGATTTATATTGTTGATTAACATTTATATTAAAATTTATATTATATAGATTAACTGATACTTTTGTATTGACTTCCAATGCTCATTTTAATTGTTGGTAAATCACAAAAGACATTTTTGTCATGATGGCCCTTTCTTTCTCTTGTCTATAGAGCCTGGGTTATTACTTTTTGGGAACATGCCTATAAAATATGTCAGAAGTCCTGTTTCTCTAGAAAGAATGTTATAGAACCTTTCAGGAGTTCTTGTTTTAAAACAATGTTATGGAAATATTCAGATGTTTAAAAGCAATGTTATAGAAATATTCAGATGTTTTAAAACAATGTTATGGAAATATTCATAAATTCGTGCTGTTCAAATGTCATTGAAACCTTTTCAGAAGTACCTACCATATATTTGCATTCATAAGCAACAATACGTATTTTACCGGTTACTAGATTAAATAGTTTATGGGATTTATTATTATTATTATTATTATTATTCAGTCTCTTTCCACGACTTCTGTTTGACTGTCGGTTGAGATCCTAGGTCTCGGAATCTTACCAAGATTCTGGGAGATCCAAAGTTTTACGGAGGATGTGGGCACTTCCGAGGAGCGCTGCTTTGAGTAGTGGAGCGATTCTGTGGTTTCCAGGGAGTTTATTCAGGTAGCCTTCCAATTCTGATGTTATGTTCCCCAAGGCTCCTATCACTATAGGTATCACTTCTGCTTTTACATTCCACAGTCTCTGGATTTCTAATCTGAGGTCTTGGTATTTTTCTATTTTTTCTCTTTCTTTTGTTTTTATGTTTCTATCACTTGGAACAGCGACATCAATGATTGATACTGTTCTGTTGGCCTTATTGAGAACTACAATGTCTGGTCGTCTTGCAGGAATCACCCGGTCTGTTCTTATCTCGAAGTCCCACAGTATTTTGACTTCTTCTGTTTCGATGACTGCTTCTGGTTGATGCATCCATGTTCTTTCTGGGGTTTTTATGCCATAATTCTCACACAGATTTCTATGTATGTGTTTTGCCACTTCATTGTGTCGTTTGGTGTATTCTGTTCCAGCCAGAACCTGACATCCAGATAGTATGTGTTCTGTTGTCTCATCCATGGATTTGCAAAGTCTACATTTGGAATCATTTGAAATTTTCATGATTTTCGTTTTGTGTGCTTTGGTGTTATTATTATTATTATTATTATTATTATTATAACAATTTCTTTATTTTTGTGGCAGAGTAAATTTGCCCATCCCTTTTACTAGATTTAATTGTTATATAACTTGTCGACGTGACCCGATCATGGGCACTCCTGATTATATCATGCAATTTCTGGTATGAGGAAGTTACTGGAAATGGCTACAACTGTTTTTTCTGCCTGTTGGGAGCTAATTCAGCAGAGCACCAGATGGCCTTGAGAGAATAGCGGCTAGTCAATGTTCTACAGCATGAGAAGGGAAACGTGGAATTGACAGTAATAACATGAACACTAAACTTGTGACTTTGTTGTGAAAAGTGCGCGAAAAGACTATTGCACATTCCACTATACAAGGTTACGTAGAAAGTATTATCACTTATCTCTAATAACTCCATTTCTGTTTTCTGATAAAAACTATTATCACTTATCTCTAATAACTCCATTTCTGTTCTCTGATAAAAACTATTATCACTTATCTCTAATAACTCCATTTCTTTCTCCGATAAGAACTATCCTGTGATTTGTATTGGCACTAATCTGTTGAATTGTGTATTAGGATATAAGTCTGTATAGGTATTCAGATTATTCGAATGTGGTTTTGTGGAAATATTGATGCCATGTAATCTTTTTCATTGTATTTGTTATATGTGTATTTGATTGTTGATTTAACAAATTTACTGTTACATTTACTGACCTTCTTACTCATATTGATAACCTTGTGTTATTATTATTATTATTATTATTATTATTATTATTATTATTGCACAATTATATACAGTTCATATAATTTTAAAAAAATCTATTAGATTAATTAATATTTACATACTTCACTCTGCATAGAAATCTTCAACTTTAAAGAAGTCAAATTTATTTTTGTTTGGGAAACTGTAAGTTTGTTCAACATTTCCAACATAATTTTCTAGTAACATTATATGCGACACGTGAACAGTAATTATATGCATGACAGCATGTACACTTAAGTCTAGTAAGCACTATTTTTCTTCACGGTAGTGTACCTGTATATTGAAAAATCTTTTAATATCCTGCTATTTACATTGCTGAACATTACTTTAACAATGTAATTTTTATTCAATTACAGTGCTTTTTTTAATTGTCTCATTTGTTTTTATCTAAAGTAAATAAATAGTAAAAACTAGATCTGGAAATATTTTCTTTTACATTTCAACAGATTATTGGACAACAGTGAGGGAATAGTGCCAATCAACTACGTATTCTCAAAATCTGCCAAAGAAAGCTATAGATCTCGTGAAGAGACTGAGAAGTTACAGAAGCTACTTGAGAAAGCAGCGGTAAAATGCCTTTTATTTATGGGAACCCATTTTCAGTCCATCCAGTAAACTAGCATAAGATATATAAAGATACATATTTGTCAATAGAGACAATTTCGTATTTACATTATTCAAAAGCCAACATTCATGCACGTAGAAAAACTCACACGTACACACAAACACGCACGCACGCACGAACAAACAAACACACACACACACACATATACACATACTACACATACACACACCGCTAACATCATTATACTGGCTGGTAATATCGCTATACGGGCTGTTAACATCATTATTTGGGCTGGTAACATAGCTATATGGGATGATGACGTCCTTATACGGAATGGTAATTTCGTTATATGGGCTGAAAGTATCATTATTACCCTGCTAATGTTGTTATGCAAGCTACTAACATCGTTATACGGGCTGATAATATCGCTATATGGGCTGATGTTATCGTTATAATGGCTGCTAATGTTGTTATGCGATCTGCTAACATTGTTTTAAGGGCTGCTGATATCATTATACTGGTTGATAAAAAGTTATATGGGCTGATAATATCATTATTACCCTGCTAATATTGTTATGCAAGCTACTAATATAATTATACTGGCTGCTGCTATCATTCTTCGGACTGATATTATTGTTATTCGGGCTGCTAACATCTTTATACGGGCTGATAATATCATTATATGGGATTACTACCCTGCTAATGTTATGTAAGCTGCTAACATCGTTATACTGGTGGTATTATCGTGGCTGTTGATATCGTTATACGGGCTGATATTATCGTTAAACGGATTGCTGACATCGTTATACGTGGTGCTAATATTGTTATAGGGGCTACCAATATAGTTATACGTAATGCTAATATTGTTATAGGGGCTACCAATATCGTTATACGTAATGCTAATATTGTTATAGGGGCTACCAATATAGTTATACGTAATGCTAATATTGTTATAGGGGCTACCAATATAGTTATACGTAATGCTAATATTGTTATAGGGGCTACCAATATCGTTATACGTAATGCTAATATTGTTATAGGGGCTACCAATATCGTTATACGTAATGCTAATATTGTTATAGGGGCTACCAATATCGTTATACATGGTGCTAATATTGTTATAGGGGCTACCAATATAGTTATACGTAATGCTAATATTGTTATAGGGGCTACCAATATAGTTATACGTGGTGCTAATATTGTTATAGGGGCTACCAATATAGTTATACGTAATGCTAATATTGTTATAGGGTCTACCAGTATCGTTGCTTGTATCGTTAGTTAGGCTGCTTGTATCGTTACATTGGTAGCTTATATCGTTAGACAAACTTAATATATCGTTAGATAGTTTGCTTTATCGTTAGACAGGCTGTTTATATCATTAGATAGACTGATTATATCGCTAAACAAGCTACTTATAACATTAGATAGACTGATTATATCGTTAGACAGGCTGTTTATATCATTAGATAGACTGATTATATCGTTAGACAGGCTGCTTATAACATTAAACAATCTATTTATATCATTAGTCAAGCTGCTTATAACATTAGACAGACTGTTTATAACAGTGGACAGGCTGCTCATAATGTTAGATTGGTTGTTTGTATCATTAGAAAATGCTGCTTATAACATTAGACAAGCTGTATATATCCTTAAGACAGGCTGCTTATAACATTAGACAAGCTGCTTAAAACATTAGATAGGCTGTTTATATCTTAGACAGGTATTTATTTCGTTAGTTAGGCTGCTTATAACGATGTTAGACAAGCTGTTTTTATCGTTGGGTAAACTGCTTATAATGTTAGACACTTTGCTTATATTGTTTACGTGTTGTACACAGAGGCAGGAAGAGAATTGACAGTAAAATATATGAATTTAAAATAGCATTGATAGTTCAAATACAGTTAACGCATGCTTCAACTTTAATATGCTTAGAAATTTCTTCTTTTTCTCTAGAAAGTCCTACTTCGAAAATACGATAATAAAGACTCACGTAGCAATGACGAGCTTATTGAAGGGGAAAGAGATCTACTAAAAAAGTAAGAAAAGAAAAGTAATATATTTTGTTCAAACAGCTTTTCTTCTATTGCACTTCTGATTCGTGTAATTTCAAATATGTCATGTTATTTTAATTTGCGTTTCAAAAGGATAAATTATTGTTTGATACTTTCAAATTATTTCATTAAAAAATTAATGATATTTTACTTTGCCAGTGAAGGTTTGTGCACGATTTGCTAACTTCGATTCAGGCATTAATTATTATATAATTTGTGTGGTCTTTAATTTGTACACTTATAACACAAGGAATCGAAGTTTCCTTGAAATGGTTGTAATCTAATCTTGCATTTTCTCCATTAACATTTTTATGTTAAAATTTATAATTGAGCACATAATACTGAGTACGTTTCGAAAAGTTCTAACAAATATTTTATATGATTGCAAAGTAGTTGTGAAAGAAAAATATATAGAAAATACGAATACTCTCAGTGTCAGCCATCACACTGAACTCTGCTTACACGGCTTTGTACTGGTAACAGGACTGTAGTAATAATAACCTTCTCCATAATGACTGACGTGAAAAACGTCATCAACTCACTTCACGAAATGACATTGATCTTTTACATGGATAGGACATAGCTTAATGTTCTATTCCAGAATTTTACCAAATTATTTAAAAATAGGAACAAATATACAACATGCTGATAATATTCATGTTGTTCGTCAGATATTTCAATATGAATGGGCACGTACACACAGAAGGTCAAGGACAAGATGCGAAAAACAATCAAGAAGTCACGCTGAAGGCTCTCGAGAGGACAGTGGTAAATATTAAATAAAAAAGTCAAAGCGATTTCTCTCTGTCTGATACACTTCAGGTTTTCGCCCAAACAAATATCAATTTACAGAAGTATTGCTTTTGGATTACAGAATATATATTATCGCCCATTGTATAGTCTTTTAAATTAATTGCAACATTACAAAATCAAGGTATCTAAGTATTATTACTACCACCACTATTATTATTATTATTATTATTATTATTATTATTATTATGCCTCTTTCCACGACTTCTGTTTGACTGTCGGTTGTGATCAAAGGTCTCGGAATCATACCAAGATTCTGGGAGATCCAAGGTTTTACGGAGGATGTGGGCACTTCAGAGGAGCGCTGCTTTGAGTAGTGGAGCGAGTCTCTGGTTTCCAGGGAGTTTATTCAGGTAGCCTTCCAATTCAGATGTTATGTTCCGCAAGGCTCCTATCACTATAGGTATCACTTCTGCTTTTACATTCCACAGTCTCTGAATTTCTAATCTGTCTTGGTATTTTTCTATTTTCTCTCCTTTTTTTATGTTTCTATCCCTTGGAACAGCGACATCAATGATTGTTACTGTTCTGTTGGACTTATTGAGAACTACAATATCTGGTCTTCGTGTAGGAATCACCCGATCTGTTCTTATCTCGGTCCCACAGTATTTTGACTTCTTCTGTTTCGGTGACTGCTTCTGGTTGGTGCATCCATGCTCTTTCTGGGGTTTGTATGCCATAGTTCTCACACAGATTTCTATGTATGTGCTTTGCCACTTCATTGTATCGTTTGGTGTATTCTGTTCCAGCCAGAACGTGACATCCAGATAGTATGTGCTCGGTTGTCTCATCCATGGATTTGCAGAGTTTACATTTGGAATCATTTGAAATTTTCACGATTTTCGTTTTGTGTGATTTGGTGTTGAGTGCTTGATCTTGTGCAGCTATTATGAGTGCTTCTGTTTCTGCTTTCAATCGTGCCTCTTTCAACCATTTGTACGTTGATTGTTTTGTTGATATTTCGTCGGCTTGTCGTACAGACTGGCCATGCAGAGGTTTCTGGCTCCAGGTATGTGCTAGTTCTTGCTTCGTTGTTTTCTTCCTTGTTTCTTTGTCTGTTTCTGGGGGTTGGAATAGTCCACTCATTTTTACTGCTTCTATCAGTGGATCATCTTTGTTGTTATTCCAGATGTAGTCCACAAGTTCAATGACTTCTCCTTCAATGACATGTTTGATTTTCTTGAGACCTCGGCCTCCCACTTTTCGAGATACATAGAGCCTGTCTACGTCTGCTTTGGGATGTAAGGCTTTATGTATTGTGAGTAGTTTTCTTGTTTTTTGTCCGGTTCATTTATTTCATTTGCTGTCCAATTTATGATATCTCCAGTGTAGCTTACTATAGGTTTTACTATATGAATTAAGGGCTTGTATTTTGTTCGCCCCATTTAGCGTGGACTTCAGGACTTGTCTAACACGTTTTTCATATTCTCTCTTAACTTTGGACTTCATTTCTCTCTCTGCATATTTTCTTGATGTTGTAGTATCCCAAGATACCTATATTCATTTTCCATTGAAACATCGTTGATTTTTCCGATGTCGAATTGCAGGCCCTCTGTTGTTTTGACCTTGCCTTTCTGGATGACAATTCGTCCACATTTCTCAAGGCCGAATTTCATGTTAATGTCCTTACTGCAGATCTTGACAATATTAATGAAGGATGTTATGTCACGTTCATTTTTACCGTACAGCATGAGATCGTCCATGTACAGTAAATGGCTGATGACCTGTCCTGCTTTCATTTTGTATCCTAACCCTGTTTTCTGGATCACTTGACTGAGAGGATTCAGGGCAATGCAGAACAGCAGTGGTGATAGGGAATCACCTTGGAAGATTCCACAATTTATTGTTATGTCTGCAATATTTGTGTTGTTGCATGTGAGTGTGGTTTTCCAGTTTTTCATTGACTTCTGAATTAGGTTCTGTATAGATGGCGCTACTTTGTACAATTTTAATGTTTCAATTATATTATCCATGAATGTGGAACTAAGTCATAGGCATTTTGATAGTCAATCCATGCCATTGCAAGATTTGTTCTTCGTTTCTTGCTGTCAGTAACTATTGCCTTATCAATTGCCAATTGGTCCTTCGTTCCTCTGCTGCCTGGTCTAGCACCCTTTTGTTCATTGTTTAGAAGTTTGTTTGTTTCAAGGTGAGTCATGATTTCGTCAGCTATAATTCCTGATAGTAACTTCCAGGTGGTTGATAGGCATGTGATTGGACGATAGTTGTTTGGCGTTGTGCCTTTCTGTGGATCTTTCATAATCCCTTAACATCCATGCTGGTAGGGTTCCTAGTTAGTTTAGTATGTCTTGCAGTTGTTCAGCAAGTCTGCCATGTAAGGAGGTAAGATGTTTCAGCCAGAATATTTGTACTTGATCTAGGCCTGGGGCTTTCCAGTTTGCCTTATCTTCTTATTGATGCCTTTCTCACTGATTGCGACATTGAATTGTATAGATATTTCTTTATGATCATCTTTCAGTTCCTGAATCCATCTGGCCGAGGTGTTATGCGTATTTGGGTTGCTCCAAATGTTATTGCTGAATTCTTGATGTCCTGAATGTTTGGCGTTTGTTCTTCTGTTTTGGAATGTCTTTTAATTTCTTGATATAGTCTTCCGGGGTAAGTTCAGAATGTTTTGTTCTGTTGAAATTGCTTACCTCTTGCAATGTGTCTCATGCTGACTAAGCCTTGAAGTCTTTGCTTTGAATCTTCTATTGCGGTCTTAATGTTTCAGCAATTGAAATGGTATTTTTTGACCAATCTTGCCTTCAGTTTTGCCTTATATTGTGCTGCTGCTGTCATTATTATTATTATTAGTAGTAGTAGTAGTAGTAGTATTGTTGCTGTTGTTGTTGTAGTTGCTGCTGCTGTTCTTGTTTCAAGTTTGTTATAAGATTCTAAAGCACGCTCTGAAATGATCTAGAATAGTTTAATATTTGTAGAAATTATCTAGAACTTTGTAAAACGTGCTAAAATTATCCAGTATATTGTAAATCATGCTAAATCAGTAAATGTTGTAAAACGTGCTACATGTATCTAGAATATTGTAAAACACGTGTTAAAATTATTTAGATTTTAGAATATTGTAAAACCTTAAAAATGTATCTAGAATATTGTAAAACGTGACAAAATTAACATTAAATTGGCTTCAGGAATTAATATCAACCATGCGAGGGGTTCCTGTTTCAAAAGACTCTGGAGAAGAACCACACTTGAGTCACTTGCAAAATATTTTAACATCAACTGGAGATGAGACATTTTTGAAAAGGTAGGACTGAAAATAGTGTCGCCTTCTTTCTGTTTCTCTCATTCCATCTCTCGTCCGGATCGGTCACTCTCTCTCTCTCTCTCTCTCTCTCTCTCTCTCTCTCTCTCTCTCTCTCTCTCTCTCCATACACTGTATAAGTCATCGGTCAACATTTTCTTCCTTCATTATCAAATGTAGTGTATCAAACACGTTATAACATATCGCATATATACACACCGGCGCACACATACGTCAGCACCACATATGCACATATTAATCAAACTATTCCTAAAATATAGATTTGTTTCTCTTTAATTATTTATTTAAAATTGTGAAAAATATATGTAAAGTATACTGAAGCGTTAGCACCAACAAGTGCCTGGCTATATTGTTTATGTACACATATACACCAAGGCATACATTCACATATACACAACGCAATTTTATTAGGAAATTATTATTGTCATCAATAACAAGCTCAACCCACGTTATTTGGTTAATAAAACATTTCTTCGATCGTAATTCATAACTTTGGTAATATGAATATCCATTTAAAAAGTACACTAGGATATTTATATTGTATTCTAAGTGCTATGAAGTCAATTTGGAAATATTGACGAGAAGTTGACCTAAAATTAAATTTCAATGTGAGCAGACATTTTTCTCATTTATGTCCTACTGAAGAAAATGGCTAGTTCTTTCCTGGTCACATATATTGATTATTTTATTTACACACCCATAAGATTGTGATAAATATTTGCAATATGTCAATAAAATGTTGCTGAATAAACATTGTCTCTTAATCACAATCGCCATTAATTCGCAATACACTCACACAATTTTGGTGAATATTGACTGCTGTTGGAATCTGTTGGCTAATGTTCGTCTGTACTCCTGATTCTAATTAAAAGGTGGTTCACGATAAATAAATACAAAAGAGCGAAAATTCAATGGCAAGAGGCAGAGAAGAAATTACGCGAAGTCCTTTACCCTGCACTTGAGTCCTTGAAACCGGAAATGGCACAAAAGATGTTTCAGCACTCCGGTACAGTTCATGCAAACTTTTTCGTTAAGCATTGTGTTGATTTTAAGAAATAAGTTAGAGTTACTCTTAAAGGTAATAGTATTCATGAATGCATCAATGCTTACTAAGTACTAGTACATGCTAAAGAAACAATTCTTGTTATACTGTATAGCATTACCATACTCATTGGATTTTGCTTCACAAACTTTCCAAGAAATCTTCAGTTAGGAGGCAAGGACTGCTTTTTGAACTAGTGTTTGTATATGTGTGTATGTGCACGCTCGTGTGTATTGTCCATATATATGAGTGTGTGTGTGTGTGTGTGTGTGTGTGTGTGTGTGTGTGTGTGTGTGTGTGTGTGTGTGTGTACAGATATATACCATATTTTAATTATTTTTTACTGTATACATTAAGAACAATAATTAGTTTAAGTAACCTTTTACATGCCAATTCAACATGTTTTATTTTGTTCCGGAGAATTGTTGGAGAGGGTACATGCACGTAGTATGCATTTTAATTAGAGTTAGAGAGCAGAAGAGCAATGTACTTATGCAAAATACATTCATTGTATTCCGTTTTCTCACTAACTTCATTTGTTTACATGTTTATATATAATTTGTAATATGCTTTTCACAGTGACAGAGTCCGAAATTAGACATTCCGGAATCTTCACAAATGAAACTGCGAGGATGCGTAGTCGGTTTTACTTCCGGAACATTGTAAACATGGAAGACACTAAAGACACGAACGACATACTAGACAAGTATCGTGGTAAATAAAAGACAATTACTAAGTGCTTCATCAACAATTAACAATTCACATACACATACACAAACATGCTAATTTATTGCTATTCATAGGTAATATTCGTACAATAAGATAAGCATAGAAAGATAAATACAAAATCTATTTATTAACAATAAATAGCAAATTGTAAATATATTATATTTTACAACAAAGATAATTTCACACCAAGTAATCAGTCTAAATCTTAAATGTATAACTGGATTTTTCTTTAATCCAGTCACATGTTCATTTAAAGAAAGCTAATTTTATTTTCAGATATCGTTCGTGAATATTTGGCCTCTCGAAACGCCCATTAACAGTAGGCATATTACTCCTTATCCATACTTATTCTCATTTAGGTAGAAACGTAGAACTAGTTACAATCTGATAATTATTTCAATTTCATGAACTGATTAACTTTAAATGATCAGGCTCAGCCACACCTGGATTGCTTCCATTGATACGCGCATTTTGTTTCTAGTCACCACAACCAACTCAACAATTAGCACTAATAATGACTGAAATAAATCCAACTCGTCTTCAGCTACGGTGCTCACAAATGCCAGAAGGAAAACTTTGAATTTATCTCACTCATGAATTCTGCTACGTTTTACCAAACAACACATTTCACTTTTTTCATCGTCTCTGTCTGGTAAATGTGTATATGAATATCTACTTGTTCATTAGAATAACTTGGCCTTCAAACTACCAAAACAAAATAAAAACTCTTGAGACTCTTACACACTGACTAACCGTCTGTTATCCATTAATCACATCACCTAGTGTAAACATACAGATTTTACCACATAACACTGCACAACTTTTATTAACATTTCTGCCTGAGTTATACGTTTAAACGGATACTTTGGTATCCATATTACTTAGCCTTAAAATTTTATCAAAGCACTCCGTTTATATTCTTGAAATACTAGAACTGAATAGCGCTAAATTTGTAAACTTTGCATCATAAATATCACGTCTCATTTACTCAGAATAAAATTATTTACGCTAGCTGTAGTAGAGTTCACATTGCGAAATACCAGTCAAAATTCAATTAACTTTCTTTGCTAGTAAATTCGATTGCATGACTTTTAGATTATAAATTGCTCATTCGCCCTCTCTGCTCACCTTCCGATTTCTATATTTCGTCAGCTGATTTTTCTGTTAGTAAAATGGAGGTTACGCGTTGATGAACATGCATTCGAATTTAGACTCGACCAGTACTTTCCGTTTATATCTTACTTATCCACTCACACACCCATTCAGTCATGCTCCTATGCTATAAACATATTATTATTATTATTATTAACATTATTATTATTATTAACATTATTATTATAGCCTCTTTCTACGACTTCTCTTTGACTGTGTGCGTGCGTGTCTGTGTGTGTGTTTGTCTATGCGGCTAAAACAAAAGTGCTATATTCATCTAGCACAGACAATTGCGACATTTGGAATAACTTCTGGTAATTTCTGACTAAACAATTGTACTCCATTGACATTTTAACGCTGATAAAACAAATGTGCTCCATTGACATTTTAACGCTAATAAAACAAATTTATTGATATTTTAACACTGATAAAACAAATGTTCTTTATTGATATTTTAACGCTGATAAAACAAATGTTCTTTATTGATATTTTAACGCTGATAAAACAAATGTACTTTATTGATATTTAGCGCTGAAGAAATAAACGTACTCCATTGACATTTGTGTTGATGAAATAAATTACTTCAAAATGACTTTGAGAACAGTGACATTTATTGTTGATGAAATAAATTACTTCAAAATGACTTTGAGAACATTGACATTTGTGTTGATGAAATAAATTACTTCATTGACTGTTTCTTACCAGTTTAAAAGTAAAGAAACCATATTACCTTCTATTTTTAAAAGTCAAATACTGTATTTTGTTTACAATTCTTAATCTTTTCTTAAGAGAACGACACATCCGATTATATCATTATTAAGTGTCTTAGGTTTTCACTTATTGAGAAGTTCATGAGTGTTAATTTATAAGATATATATTTAGTATAGTTATTTCTTAATATTACAATTTACCTGCTTAATTTGCAGGGCTCCACATTCACCCCTTTGAAAGGAATAAAGTGGGAAACAACATGAACATGCATATTAATTCAGTCAAATATTACATTTTTTCTCAAGCCACAAATGCTCATCTCTACAATCTGAAATTAATCATTTTATTTATATGTGCACGCGTGCGTTTGTGCGTATGTATATATTATTTACATTTATTTACAGACAAAAAGGACAAGTCTTTGAAAGAGGAACATCAAGGCGATAAGTTACTTCATAATTTAAAGGAGAAACTAAAACAACTACTACCCCAGGATTTAATTACTGTTTGGCCAAACACACGGAATCCTATGAAAGGTTTGTGTTCAAACTTGATGCCGTGTCATGGCAGCTTGATTGCGTTTCAGTAATGAATAATATATTGAAATAATAATAATAATATATGTATACAAGCGTGCTGCAGTGTCATAACCGTTTGATTGCATTTCAGTAATGAATAATATATTTAAATAATAGTAAGTATAGAAGTGTGCTGCAGTCTTATAATTGCAAAAGCAATATTATCCTCATAATGTCCTATCAGAGAGCATTAATATTTGTAACTAAATGAAACTGTAGAAATAAATAAAATAAATCTCAAAGAGCTTAACAACAAGACGCGGTTCAACAATCCTGAGCCTGGGAGTGGGCGATTCCAAAAGATTCCAAACACATTGATTAGTAAAAGAAATATTCTATCCCAAAATCTACAAAACCTATTATTTCTATCATAATGTAGCGGTATTGAATGGAGTCACGCTTGACAAATCGAAGGGAAGATTTTGTTTATATCGAGGTTTTCAAATGGCGCTTTTTAAAATTATATATATTTGAATTCACCCCTCATTGCACCCCATTTTAATGCTCATATATTTGGAAATGTTTGGCTATTATATGTGTGCGTACGTTTGTATTACCAGACGATGAAGATACGACTTTGAGAACAGAGAGAAGGGGAGAATTACAGAAAGGACATGGCTGCCTTGGGAACAGTATCAACGTTTATTCAGTCACGTGGGTTTCTGAAATGGGTATGTGGTAAACGTGCTGCTTTGAGGCACGGGGTCGTCATGTTTGTAGCAAACTTGCAGCAATGAGGTACTTGTCAGACAAGTATGTAGTAAACGTGCTGCTTTGAGGCACGGGGTCGACAGGTTTGTAGCAAACTTGCAGCAATGAGGTACTTGTCAGACAAGTATGTAGTAAACGTGCTGCTTTGAGGCACGGGGTCGTCAGGTTTGTAGCAAACTTGCAGCAATGAGGTACTTGTTAGACAAATATGTAATAACTTGTTGCAGTAATAAAATGGTTAAAAAGTAATCTAAAACACAATATCTAAATTAAAAGTGCAAATACGTGATTTGAAAGCAGTCAACGTTTATATAACAATGCGCGTAAAAGTAGTGAAGTATTTTTAGTTTAACATCCATACTTATTAAACGTGGTGCAAGCAATAAAACTGGCAGTTTCCATGTTACTGTGTAATATATATTCCAGAAGAAATGTTCAGTTATCCATGATTTAATCAGTTATCGCGGAAGTCCGTTATTTAAGAGCACCTATTCCTGTTATGAAACGGAAACACATTTTGCTGGGAGCAAGGTACTTGTTTGATCATTTGAACTGTACAGAGCAAACATTTCGTATATGGTACACGACATGTGTGGCTTTTTTTGTTGTAAAACAAGAAATATAATTTTCTATGAACAAGAGTGTGAACGCATTTGTTACATAACAAGAAACATCGCATACAGAGAACAATTGTGTGATTTCATGTTACATAACAAGATACACCACATTCATTGAAGAAGTGTGTGAAAGCATTTTCTATTTAGTGTGACACCTCTCTGGGCACCCGTCACTCGTTATGATTATTATTTATTAATTAAAAACACATAATTAATTACAAGTGATCAATAATCTTAATTAATAGATATTAATAATTCCCCACAACGTCAACTTCTCTCTCTCTCTTGGCGGATTACCAATGTGTGTGTGTGTGTGTTTGTGTGTTCAGCAAAGAAAATATAGCTTCAATCAAAATTCACAAGTATAATGTACAACATAATCAAATTAGTGAACATTGAGATAATGGTTAAGTAAATTGAGTAAATTTGCCTAAATTTGTCTCTCCCTATTTTAAAATTTAATTGTTATATAAACAGCTAAATTGTCAGAGTAACCCGACCTTGGGCATTCCTTATGGTGTTATGTTTGAAAGTGTCTGAGTTAAAATAAACAGCTTGTGTTAAGAATAATCTAGATTGCCGACATAATGGAAATTTAGTAGTTTTCTGTTATCCAATGATTATTATTTACGAAAACGAGACTAACCAATGGGCTGAGTTTAAAGAATTCACTTGCTGTAGAAACTTCTACTCTCTGATCACTTTTTAATTTGGAATGGAAGAAGAAAGTCCTGTTTGAAAGGCAATAATTAGCAAGTGGTCTTTCAGGGTTCCACCTTTTGACTTTTGAGTTTCACCTTGAGACTTGAGTGTTGAGTTTCAAGCTTCAAATTTCAAGTCCAAATGTTCATCATGTTTGAGTGACGCAAGAAATGTCTGTTGTAGCATGTATAAGTGTTACGGAGTATGCTACACACTTTTGATGTATCAGAACAAAGTATGTTGGATACATTCTGGAAAATTCTAGTACATTGAAGGTACCAGAACTATTGTGATCATGTTGTGTTTGAAGGAATGGACATGGTGAGCAAAACGCTGAAGCAATTCGAGAGGAAAGTGCATGTAATATTTTCCATGCATGTGGTGGGAGACATGTGTTGACATGTGTTGACATGTGTTGACATGAAGACATTGTGTCTTTATGACAGTGTTGCAAAAACAGGTGAAAAACTGTCAAAGCTTTGATTACTCCTGGTCAAGTAAAAGATTATAATAACCTACCTCATATAATATCTTCATCTCCATTCTGATAGGACTAACTTGTAGCTTGTATCGACTCTATTGTTGAATTGTAACTTTATTATTTTATATATACGAACTGTGTAGACAATAGTTATCCAAATATGAGTTCGTGGAATATTAATGTCGAGTTATCTGTTTCCTGTAATTGTCATATGTATATTTAATTGTTCATTTAATACACTTATAGTTCAATTTATTGAACTTCTTACGCATATTGATAATCTTATGTTGGAGAAAAAAGTGGATGGATGGGGGCTGGCTAAATATAGATTAAAGTCGGATTTAGTAAGAAGTTTTCATTCACAGAGGCATTATATGACTGTAAATGTTGTTTTATGTTGTGAAATAGAGAAAACATTTACTGCGCCACAATATCCGCCAAGAGAGAGAGAGAGAGAGAGAGAGAGAGAGAGAGAGAGAGAGAGAGAGAGAGAGAGAGAGAAGAGAGAGAGACACGAGTAGTATCTGCTTGATGATCATTAATTAAATAAATTAAGATTCTCTTTACTTGCAATTAGTTATGAAAGATTAATTAATAAAATAATCATTTTTATTAAGTGACGTATGCGTCATTGGTTCAATTGCATAAGCATTCTCCAATTCAAATCATAGATCAATAGCAAACCTGTACGAAATATTTCTCAATCCATTCTTTATTTACCGTTCAGTTAATTTACCATATGTTAATAATTGCCTTTATGGCCAGACTTGAGAATGTCGAAATCAAATTACCATATAATAATTGCCTTTATGGCCAGACTTGAGAATGTCGAAATAAAGTGATTAGAATATAGAACAAAATAACTTTCGGTACATCCCTTATGGATAAAGTTGTTATGAATAAGTGAGAAACTTAGTCAGAAAAAGTACTCATCCTCTTGGAATTGGTTTGGATTGATCAGCAAGTTCTAGCATATTCCAACTTTGACACTTACAAACATATCATCATAAGCAGTGCCCAAGTACGGGTCACATAAACGTTGACAACAAATATATAATTATTAAGTTTAGAAATATGGATAGGCAAATTTACTCTACCACACATGGTATAAATTAATTACATTTAATTAATAACCTTTGAGTATATTGTATTGAAAGTATAACCTATTCTGTAAAATAAAATTATTTGATACTTTTAAGTGCAGAGTTAAATAAAAGTGGCTGCTTAAAAAATTACTTTTATACAGACTCAAAACTAACATGAAGCGAATGACTATTTTTAAGCATGAGAACTATTATTCTTTATATACACTGGAATGTCATTTAAAAGATTTTTTCCTACAGGTTTTGATCCAGATGAAGACCCACAGCACAAGAATTACATATTTCAACTGTGCAAGGATTTTAAAGCTAATTTTCTGGAGGACATCCATTCACTGGAAGCAGGAATAGATCTCAAAGAGACACACAATCTTGAGATTAAAAGACACATGCGTCTCTGTCAAGAAAAGAATCGACAGTTTTCTGGTCGAAGTCATATTTTACAGGTAACAGCACGGTGTGGCTGTCCCGTGCACAACTGTAAAAACACGGATCACCCCCCCCCCCCGACGTGTTGTACTTGGTGTCTTTAAAATAATACATCACCCTTTTAAAATTATGAGATCGCTCATTCATTTACACACTTCTCACCCGCACGAGTGACTTTTACAAGCTATTCTGGTAATGATATTGTACACAACTTTTATAAGCTATTCTGGTAATGATATTGTGCACAACTTTTACAAGCTATTCTGGTAATGATATTGTACACAACTTTTACAAGCTATTCTGGTAATGATATCGTACACAACTTTTACAAGCTATTCTGGTAATGATATTGTATACAACATTTACAAGCTATTCCGGTAATGATATTGTACACAACATTTACAAGCTACTCTGGTAATGATATTGTACACAACTTTTACAAGCTACTCTGGTAATGATATTGTACACAACTTTTACAAGCTATTCTGGTAATTATATTGTACACAACTTTTACAAGCTATCCTGGTAATGATATTAGACTAACATTCTTAAACCTCACCTACTCGCAAACAGCAATAAATTTAACTACCGAGTTCTTCAATAATGCCTTCAGTAAATCGATGGACGTGAAATGGATATGTAAAAGAAATAAGCTGTTTTCTTTTTAATCTAGCAGATTTCCGAATGTCGTGTTGACATCTGGAGTTGACATCCATAATAATGTATTCAATCCTATTGTCCTATGTGTCTTTAAGTTGTTGTTAGAAATACTTATATGTAATCTGGCTACTGTTGTCGGTGTAAGAATTTCTTGTCTTGAAAACGTTGTATTCATTTTGCCGAAGCCATCTGCCACTCTACTCCCAAGATTAACTGGCGTGGAGTTTGGTCGGTGTGTGGACTAATATTGCTTCGGTGCACATTTATCAGCATTTATACTTTTCTTCCTGTGATCGTGTCGAGAGAAGGGCCACCGAGCAAACTAAATACCCTCGACATAACATTTATGTTATTGCATCGCAAATAACTGACAGCTCTTTTTAATAAATAATTTGTTTCATTGCTATCATGTTTGTTTGCTTCAGAAATGTTTAGTTACCTAGGTCTAACCCCACCCCCCAATGTGCACTCGCATCACACATTCAGTCTTTTTACACTATATCGCACGGTCATTCTTTTTACATTACCACCTTAAAGACGCTGTAGCCATATTAAGTATGTGTGAATGTACATATTAGGCAAAATGTATAAAAATGCTAAATAGATGTTGTTTATTTGTTTTGTTATTATTCATGCTCCAAATTGTCGCCAATTGAAAGTAGGATTAAAGGAGTCATAGGGTCTTATATAATATTGCTAAGGCTTGTTACGCAGAAATAATTAAAAATTAAAGTCTTGGTTACTACCTTGAAATCGTTCGCTATAAGAAGCTATAAACTGTTTCAGAACGTGTCTGAATTTATTGGGAGTCACAGTGACCACCAGATGTTAGTCATATATGGGCAGGATGAATCAGGGAAGACTTCCATCATGGCCAAGACAGTGGAAATGGCTTGGGAAAAATACGCCATGAAAGGAGTTGTACTTTTCAGGTAACATACGAATCTTTTTGACACAGTTCTACTGCCCGTGAAAGAACATGAGAGCAGGCGTGTCGAATACATGTCTTCAATGGTTTGATGAAGAGATTCAAATGTCCGTTGTATTTTTTTTAACAATGCCTCAAATCTATGTCTTCAGTGGTTTGATCAAGAGAGTCACAGTCCGATACAGTTCTGTAACATATGTATCAGAACTACGTTATGTATCGCTAATTTAAGTTTTCCTTTTCGTGAAATGTTTTACCAGTGTCTATAGTGCAAGGTTTATAGCCGGTCTTTGCAGCCTTTTAGTCGATAACAAAGATGGTTCTTCGAAAATATCAGCATTTTTGTTTGAATGTAGAATTAATCAATTAGATTTAAGTTTTCTTGTTTTGTGAAGACGATGAAAGAAACTGACACAAGGACGGGTATTAGTTGAACGAAAGTGCACGTGAAGTGTAGTTTATCTTGTGATACGTTTAATTTTATCAAGGGGCAATATGCTCAAAACACAATTTCATTTCAATACATTTAGATATAAAATCAACGACATGTGTTTCTCATTCAAAATCACCACTGTCCTCTATCATTAACACTTACTCTAATTGCGGCAAATAACTTTACATTCTGCGACTTAATATCACATTTTATTAACTATTTTCTTTTAAAATCGTCTTATATTGAATTTTATTTTGCAGGTTCATAGGTGCAACAGTAGCCAGCAAAACGTTTGATTCCTTCTTGTTTAGTTTAATATACCAGCTGAAATGCTTAAGACAAGAGTCGGATCTCACTGACGACATTCCTTTGGTAAGTGATCAAATATAGAATGAGAAGAATTCAACAGTTTTCATTGTCTATGGCTGATCTCATTGGCGAAATTCTTTTGGTAAGTGATCAAATATCCAATGAGAAGAATTCAACAGTTTTCATTGTCTATGTCTGATCTCATTAAGGAAATCTCTAATTTGATCTCATGTTTAGACTGTCTAATGTTGTGAGGTTATATTTTTCTAACTTCTCTAAATAAGCGACTATGAACCAACAGTTCAGTTGAAATGTATTTTGTCTAGTTTGATCCAATGCGTATAATTTTCAGACCTTCGGAATTTTCTTTGTCTTTCGTGATCCAATGAGCATCTACGTACCAATGTTCCCAGGTTTTCTTGTGTCTGACTTGATCCATCTACGTACCAATGTTCCCAGGTTTTCTTGTGTCTGACTTGATCCATCTACGTACCAATGTTCCCAGGTTTTCTTGTGTCTGACTTGGTCCATCTACGTACCAATGTTCCCAGGTTTTCTTGTGCCTGACTTGATCCATCGAGTAATAAGCGCCATGCCAACGTTCTCAGGTTTACTTAGTTTAACTTGACCCAATGAGTAAACATTGGTATGTTAATAAAGGTGTTCTCAGGTTTACTTAGTTTAACTTGACCCAATGAGTAAACATTGGTATGTTAATAAAGGTGTTCTCAGGTTTACTTAGTTTAACTTGACCCAATGAGTAAACATTGGTATGTTAATAAAGGTGTTCTCAGGTTTACTTAGTTTAACTTGACCCAATGAGTAAACATTGGTATGTTAATAAAGGTGTTCTCAGGTTTACTTAGTTTAACTTGACCCAATGAGTAAACATTGGTATGTTAATAAAGGTGTTCTCAGGTTTACTTAGTTTAACTTGACCCAATGAGTAAACATTGGTATGTTAATAAAGGTGTTCTCAGGTTTACTTAGTTTAACTCGACCCAATGAGTGAACATTGGTATGTTAGTAAAGGTGTTCTCAGGTTTACTTAGTTTAACTTGACCCAATGAGTAAACATTGGTATGTTAATAAAGGTGTTCTCAGGTTTACTTAGTTTAACTCGACCCAATGAGTGAACATTGGTATGTTAATAAAGGTGTTCTCAGGTTTACTTAGTTTAACTCGACCCAATGAGTAAACATTGGTATGTTAATAAAGGTGTTCTCAGGTTTACTTAGTTTAACTTGACCCAATGAGTAAACATTGGTATGTTAATAAAGGTGTTCTCAGGTTTACTTAGTTTAACTTGACCCAATGAGTAAACATTGGTATGTTAATAAAGGTGTTCTCAGGTTTACTTAGTTTAACTTGACCCAATGAGTAAACATTGGTATGTTAATAAAGGTGTTCTCAGGTTTACTTAGTTTAACTTGACCCAATGAGTAAACATTGGTATGTTAATAAAGGTGTTCTCGTGCGTATGAGATGAAGTTTATATTTTTAAACAAATATGTGATACGAGACATTGTAAAAAATGCATATCGTAAAATATGTATAACTCGTATAATGTTCTAAATAAATTATATGATATATATTTATTATACAAGAAAACAGAACCCACTGTTGGAATGCAAGACAATCTATTAAAAGAGGTGATACTTATTCATTAAATTATATAATGTAGTGTACTTTCCCAAGATGATCAGAAAGAGAAATATTCATATCTGTCCACTTAGGAATTGTCTGTTCCTTGTACCATCAACAATAGTCTTCAATAATATAAAAATTTCTGTCGCCCCACCCATCAATGTTTGCAAGGCTGGAATCTTCCTCGATCTCCGAACCTCTATAGCTATTTATATTTCTTTTTGGCAATCTCAAATTATGTCATTCATTATAGAATAATGGTCCAACACTAGGAAACAATTAAAGGAAATTTAACAAAAGATAAAATAAACAATATTTAAAAGCAAAATACTATCTTAGTATTCCATTACATTTTCATCCTCGATCTATAACACAATGTCAATATTGTTTTTAGATTAGAGTCAATGTTTCATTTCTATTGTTTCTAGAAAACTATATCAAAAAGCAAAATACTATCTTAGCATTTCATTACATTTTCATCCTCGATCTACAACACAATGTCAATATTGTTTTTAGATTAGAGTCAATGTTTCATTTCTATTGTTTCCAGAAAACAGATGAACGCATAAAGCGCTTTCGCGAGCTCCTGATGCAACTTTCATGCAAGTTCCATGTCACATTGGTTCTGGATTCGCTAGATAAATTGGAAAACATTTCCGAGAGTCAAAAGCAAGAACTGTTGAGTTCCCTTCCTGACAAAGTAAAAGTGATTGTATCAGCAACAACAAGTGAAATTTTAGTAAGTGACACTTAATATGTAACGGCCATTACTCATATGCGTGAGGACCTTTCAATCCTTGGTTTTATTTATTAAACATTGCACAGCACGACGGATATATAGAGAATGCAAGATGGTGATAAGTTTTTGGTTAATGTATATCAGCAGTAAGTAAATATGATGACCTACAATATAAGTGAACCACATTATACTTATATCTCTGACTGAAAAAGTATAATGGTCAGACGTCTTTTTTAAATAGACAGATAAATAAATAGATAGACAGACGGACGGACGGATGGATAGATTTGACAGAAAGATAGATACAGACAGAAATAAATATAGATAGATAGACAGATAGAGATAGATAGATAGAAATATATAGATAGATAGATTAAGAAAAGCTAGAAAATAGATAGATAGATAGATAGATAGATAGATAGATAGATAAATAGAGAGAGATTAAGAGATAGAGAGAGAGATAAGTAGATAGAGAGATTAAGAGATATATAGATAGATAGATAAATAGAGAGAGATTAAGAGATATATAGATAGATACATAGACAGATAGATAGATAGATAGATTAAGAGATAGATAGATAGTTGCAAGCAGTAATACGATAAGCAATAATAAGCAATAGCATACTGTCTAAGGTTAAGTTACCTATTCAAATGAATGCGATAACGTTGTTTTATTTAATATTGCTTTTGTAGGTTGATTATTTCAGATTTCAAACGTTTTAATGTTTTACGTATAGCAATTAATGAGATGTGTTGAAATGTAATTTGCCCTTGTAGGGAGATAAAGATGTTGATAAAGTGGAAGTGAAGGACTTGAGTGACAACGATCGAAATGCCATTTTGGAGAAATTGGTGAAGGAATCCAAACGTGAACTGACAAAGGAACAAGAGGATATGGTGAAGAAAGCTTCTAAAGATTGCAACAAGCCATTCTTTTTAAAGTTATGCTTTGACACCACCTCCGACTGGCATTCTTACTCCACACACCTCAGTCTTAAGGTGGGTTGCAGTAGAATGTTGAAATCAGATGGGAGAGAGACAGTACATGCACTTTCCATGCATCCATGCACATTGATAATCATGTCTGAGTGAGAAATACAATATACACTTTCCAGCTCATATATAAATCATTACCACTATTAACATAACTTCACTTCTCGGACGCCGTGATAATTAATCGTTGCCAAACTCAAAGGCTTCACAAATTAAATACATATATAATGTATCGAAATAATAACAGGTTTAAGATTCCAACGTTTGCCCAACTTAGAAAGCTGTTAGCAAGAACAAGATTTCATAAAAGCGACAACTGTTCACTTGACTGAAACAGCTCATTTGAGAAAATCAGTTTATAAACACGATTATATTAGAGAGATAGATAGATAGGTAGGTAGGTAGATAGATAGATAGATAGATAGATAGATAGATAGATAGATAGATAGATAGATAGATAGATAGATAGATAGATAGATAGATGATAATTTAAATGCTCGTTTGGTGAATACATTCGCAAAGTCTGTTTTACATACAATTCATATCAGCTAATGTATTTAATCGTAAATATTATTCTGAAAGATAATATAGTTATCGCTATTTTTCAATCAGTAATTTACGTTAATGTCAATGCAATAAAAATGCATATTTTTGCAGTAAACAACTCAGGTAGAGAATGCGCTAGACCTACTGATGTAATCTAAACTAGTTTTAGGTGGATGAATAGTTTTATTATACAATGGTTTAGATTTACAAGAACAAGGCTAGCCAACAGACTAAGATCAAAAGTTTACCTGTTGAAACGGATTGTATTTTCTAATCACTTGGAATTTGGTTAGTAGAGTACAGTCATGAAAGACAGCCATTAGCTTAATGGTGAGTTAAGTGACTGATTGAGAGAGAACTGACTTTGAAATATTTTGTGTGTTTTGCTATTGATATGTTATACTTGAGTTTTACATAGAGATATATTATCTGAGTAGACTATTATTTCTACAGGTTGTGAACTAAGATGCTTGTATGTAGTATGCTAAACACTTGACATTGCTTCTATTGAAGCTGTTCATAAGCTATTATGTTGTATTTATTATGCTGTTTGCGTGTATCAGGCTAATAAATACTGCTGCAGGAAACTGCAAGTTGAGACTTGAATGTACGAAAGAACGGAGTTAGAGATGTATAAAGTACATACTTAGCAATGGTTCCCTGATTATATTTTACAGGAAAAAATCAGCTTTGTTTTGTTTTTACCAGAATCTCTTGGTTGGTTTATTGATTTATATACTGCTACAGCTGTGGTAAACATAAGAAGTATCTACTCTGAGCATGTACATTCTGTTGATGTATTAAGGCAAAGTATGCTCAACTACATCGTAGAATTTCTGGTACCAAGAAGACTTTGTTGTTCTGCTTGAGGAAACTAATATGGCAAAGGAGCATCAGATTAACCTCGAGAGAATAATGGCTCATAAATATTCTACAACGTTCAGGAGAAACACATAAAGAATTGACAATTATTGTGACAATGAACTTGTGACTTTCTTACAAAAGTGCACACACGACTATTGCGGCAATTGCCTAGATAAGGTTATGTACAAACTATTATCACTATAATCTCTATAACTCCATTTCTGTTCTCTGATAAGAATTAGCCTGTGATTTAAAAATGACACTAATATGCTGAATTGTGTTTAGGATATAATACTGTATAGGTATTAAAATTATGTGAATGTGGTTCATGGAACCA